>JANXJC010000023.1:110752-131303 GCA_027564655.1 Leptodon cayanensis
CAGCCTTAGTCCCGGCTACTGCTCAGCCCGGGGAGGAGACGGGAGGATCGGGGGTGGCTCTCCGCTTGGGAGCCGCCAGGGCAGTTCGCCCGCCTGCCCCCGGCGCGCTGCCCCTCAGGTGGCTTCTCCCCCTGCCCCCAGCGGTCGAGCGGGGGCTGCCGCCTCCTGCCAGCGGCACAAGTTGCCCGAGTTCGTCAGTCTCCCCGGGGTGGGCGCCGCCAGCCAGCGAGGCGCTGGGGTGCCCTGCCACGGCCGCCGCCGCCACCAGCCGCTCCATCCCCGGGGGCGGGGGCGGGGGCGACGGTTGAGCCGGTGGCCAGCTCGGCGGTTGGGCGCGGCGGGCTGAGGGAAGGGCTGAGGGGCTGGCGTGGCGGGCGGGCTGGCTTGCGGAGAGCCGGGGGTGCCCCGCCTGAGGTGGCGGCGGGGGGAGAGGTGAGCTCGGTGGGGAGGTTCGGCGCTTGGCGGGGTGGGAGGCGAAGTCGGGCCGCGTGTGGATGCCGCGCGGTGCGCGGTGAGGGTCGGGCTGAGGCGCGGTTGGCTGTCGTGAGGCGGTGCGGGGTGCACCCGCGGTGGGTAACGTGGCTTTCGGGCTTGAGGGTGTCCTGCCCTCCTGAAAAATAAATAAATAAAGGGGCAAAATTGTCTCTGTAATGCGCTTAAAAAAACAAACAAAACCTCACAAGTTCCCGCTCTCAGGTGAACGAATCCAAAACCTGCTTTTGTAACATTTCCCTGAGCCGAAGGAGGTTTGGATTGGGCCCGTAATTTGACAGTCCGGCTCGTGCCCTTTATCTTTAGGCTATTTAGAGTGAGTAAGGTAAAAGTTAAATGCGGAGAACTATGAGATGTCTCCTGGTTTTGTTTGGGTTTAATTAATTAGAATCGTCTTGGGTTAGAGTAAGAGAGTTCACATGCGTGCTGAAAGGCTGTCTCCACTGATGTTGCATACCTTATTTCCTGTTGCAAAATTTAGGATGGGAATAAATGAGCCTTGATGTAGCCTCTAAATAAAAAGCAATGCTGAAGTTTGACTACTTTTTTTTTTTTTTTTAAAACTTTCTTATAGGGTATTTAGTGGGATATATTCATGTTGTTTTGCTTTTACTCGCTCTTTGCTTAAGAGCAGTGAAATTTCTTTGGAGACCACAGATGATGGTTTTTGTCACCTATGCTGATTCGGTGTTTTGATTACAGTTTTTATTGAAGTCACTTGAAGTAGAGGGATCTTGTTTGTGAGTGTATATAACACTAGTAAATCTCACTAAATTATTGTGCGTGTTCCATAAAAGATGCCCAAATATACACAGAAATCTTAAAAACTGCTTTCATTCCTTATCCTTTAGGAATTTAGGGGTGAAAGAGTATCAGTCTTAATTTTACTCCAGAGCAGCTAACTGAAATACTAGCCCATAGGCTACTAACCTGAGAGGTGGTGCGCAGTGGCCACACTCATTGCATATGAGAAATCCGTTACTGTATCTAACAGAATTTATGTGGTTTTATCTTCTGTGCTATATGTAGACATGTTTTCCTGCTTTTGTTAGAAGGTGTCTTGGATTAGGAAAAGTCAAATTTGCATAGTTCTGTGAAACTGGAACCCTGCTGTATTTCGCATTGTACGTGGCATAGTGTATGCTCAATTTAAATATTATTGCTTAACAGAGCTTAAAAAAGTCTAAAATTAAAGATTTTATTTCTCAAATGTTTTCTCAAACATTTCAGGGGAAGAGAAATCCCCAGACCACTAGCTAAACAGAATTCAGAAGCAAATACTTACTGCAGACAGGTGTCATGCTTTATTTCTTTCTGCCTTTTTTTGCAGAAAGTTAGTATTTAAAAAAAAAAACCAACAAAAACAACACACCCATACCCTATCATTAACTTATAGTGGACGTGGAGCAGGCACCTATGCTCTCAGTGCACATGAGGGAATGTTCCCAGGAGAACAGAAGTTTTAGATTTCTGTCAAATGATCCATTGTGGACCTGCTTGTGCAAGCCTTCTGATGCTGACCTCTGAGGGTCTGATCCTGTGCATAGTGGAGTCTCTCGTGGGCCTCTCATGGATTGGAATGATATGGGATGGCACACTGAACGGCGTTCAGTGTATGCATAGCTTCTCACACGTGTGGGTGAGGTTTGCCTAGCTATTGTTTCTCAGGACTTCTGTGTAGCCTCCTTTTGGCTCATCTGTCTATGTGCCCCTGAAGCTTGAATGGTGGGTGGAAGTTTTTAATCATTTAAGTTACCTGCTGTAGTTTGGGATCTCTCTTGAATCCTTTAGTGACCACAAGGAGCTTAGTCACAGTTTGAGAAGCATTCTTTTTGTCCACTGTATCTGTATAGGCAATGGGTTTGTCTTGTTTTTTAAAGCTTATCTTCTCCCTATAAATTCCGTTTTCACTCAGTTCATGTTTATTCTAATAAAAATATTCTTCCCACCAAGTTTAAGTTGAGGATTAGCTAAGATGTAAAGCCAATTGATAAACTTTGTATTTGTATTCTAGGAGATGCAAGGTAGACATGTAAATTACAATGAAAAGAATTACTGCTTTGAATACGGTATTCATCAGCACAAAGACTACTAAGCTGATATTATATGGTAAATGGTTTGCTTTTAGTCCCCCAGAAAGAGGCTTTATGTGTCTTAGGGTAATGACAGTTGACATAAATCAAGCATACCCTTGTCCACAAAATCATTTAATCTTCTCTTGCTCGCAGCTCATTTCAACACATAGCTGCACTTAGAGCAGACCTACCATCAGTAGTAATTGCACTACTGTAGCATGAAAATGTGGGTTTGATAAATAATTGACTGAAGTCTAATTCTTCAGGATGGATTGATGCGGGATTTTTCAAAGTCTGGTGACGAAATAAAATCTTCTGTTGTGCAAAAAGAAGTAACAGTGAGGGTAACCCAATCTAATGTTATGGTGTATGAACTCAGGGAAGTGTTATTTAGTGCATGGTGTGAATTTATATGGTGAACTGTATTTAAGGTGGGGGATCTTTTCTTGAAGGATCAGAAGTTAGTTGTTGCCAAATGCAGAAGCGTAGATTTAATAATTTTATTAGTATGAAGAGTCTTGCAGCTCTGTAGTCTAAAACTGCAGAATAACTTTTGGCAGTCCCACTGCTCCTGCATCTGTGTGAGGAAACAGTAGAACATTTTTCTTTGACAACAATAAAAACAAAACAGGGACTGCTGTGTGTGTGAATGAATTTATCGGAAAAAAACTTATTTTCCATGTCATAAATAATTTGATCAGCATGGGAAGCATTAAAATAGGCAGTTGTCAGAGTTAATACTTACTATCTTTTACTTGTGAAATCAGGTAATTTTGTATAAAAATCAATATTTTGTAGAGATTAAAAAAGCTAAGGAAAACAGCAGATTGGGAAATAATATTAATCTTTATGCTTCAAGTACCCGGTTTTCTAAATTCTCAGTAATTTTGGCATTGGATTTTGCATTCTGGTTTGAACTGTAGATTTGAAACTTAGTTTGTGATGTATGTCTTTAATATTTATACCCACAAACTTGCAATTTGTTAGCTGACATATGGTTTTATAAGAGTGGCAACTGAATAGAGTATAAAGAAAGCAGATACCTAGAATTTTAATGTAATAAACTTGCTTCAGAAGACTACTTATATGATATTTTGATTGTCAAAGGAACAGTTGACTTCCGTATTTTTACTAGTAAAAGGGAACAATGGTTGATTAAAATGGTAGTCTGGGTTTATGGGATTTCACAAGGGTAAGAATCTCCTGAAGCAGTAAAAAGAGAGACAACTATTCACCTTTTAGTAACAAGGTGACAGACAATATTAAGTAATAGTTTGGTGTGAATAGGTTGTGCAAACAGATTGAGTTTATCATAGCTGGGAGAATGAATGGGAGGGAGGAAGTAAGTGGATAACTTGGACCTGTATGGGTAGAGGAACTGTGTTTAGAGGAAGAGTGTTTATTGTATTGCAGCTTATATTAGCTATGTCTCTTATGTTCCGGAGTTTGAGCCTGTGATTGCTGACGTGCTGTAGAGGAGCTGCAGACTTAGCAAAGATCTTGGCATCTTGGAATTCGTTGAATTTCCTTCCACAGAAGTGGAAACAAAAAACCTTTTTGTTACCTTTGAACAGATAAAAGGTTGTGAGACCTTTTTCTACTGTGTGTAGTAAAGACAGCAGTTTACAGTTCTCCGAGAGTACTACGTGTAACGTCGCATTAAGTAAGGCACTGCTAGCGCATTTATAAAATGTGCCAAAAAATTTTAGCAATTAAATCTCCTTGTAATAAAACAAAGCCAAGCAAACCACTCCCCAGACAAACAGTTAGAAAACTTTAGTCAAGTGGGTACCTTATGAGAAAGAAGTACTTGGTTTAGGGCCCTTTTTATAAGGCACGATAGTAGAATAATGCTTAAGAGAAATACAGTTGTGCTTGAGTTGGGTGCAATTAAAATGAAGGTATTAGGTCATCCCTAGCCATAGGAGTTACAAATACAGTCAGCTTCCATACACAGGTGTTTAAACTGGGGGGGTGGGGCAGGGAATAAAAGTTGTAACTTCAGTAGGACACATGACTACCCTGAAGCTACGGCTAAGAAGGATGCAAACACTGAAAGAAAGTCGCCTGACAGAAGCAGCTTGCTACAAGTGGGGAGCTGTGTGTGCTTAGGGGGCTCTCCTGGTTGTACAAGGTTAGGCTCCATCTCCCTGTCCCTGGTGCAACAGAGAGTGAGACAACTTACCTAGCACACTTGTGCTCTACCATGAACTTCTGTCAGCATCACTGAGAACCCCCCCAGAGGACAGATATGTCTTCTTCCTGCCAGACTACTGCCAGATTGGAGACTCTTGAGTCTGCTCTGTGGGAAAAGGGTTTTCCAGGGACCGTTCATTTCCAAGGTAGATTTGCTTCTGCCACGTATGCAAACCTTGAATTTGCCAGCACTACTACCAATCTGTGCTCAGTCACTTGTGGGGGATCACTTGATAAAGTGGACCTTTCCCACAGGTCACTGTTTTCTACTTCGTTTTTTCCAGAATGAGTAGAGCTGAATCTAATATCGAGAGAGGCCCGACTCAACTGCCATGTAACACCAGAACACCTATAGCTTCATTTGGTAGAAAGCATCAGTGTTATTATGAGTGCACTAGTAAAGAAAGAACCTACTTATAGCTGAACTGATAGTTAAATCCCAAACGGTATTTCATTGTCTGCAGGAGAGCTGTTTTGTAAAAGCCAGTCAATATGTGGATTACCTAGCCACAGAACCCCCTTACCTTTGTTTGAAGGTGAATTTATGATTAGCCATCTTAGGTTTCCATGTGTCACAAGTGAGCACAGAGGAGAGGACACAGGTGTTGCCTGGTGTCTCCCCTTTATTTCCCAGTGCAGAACAACTACTTCGGCTGATTAGCTAGATCTGAACCAAAATGTGGAGAAGGCAGGAGCAGCTCGCAGGCTGTTCCACTTCTTCCCATAGAGATGGAGACAAAACTTTCAGGAAAAAATTCCCCTTTTCCAAATTAGCCAGGTAGAAATCGCAGACCTTTGTCCAATGGCATCAAGATCCTTTTGTCTTGCTTTGTATATTGGAAAAGTGTTTATCACAGACATTTCTTAAAATTTGTTTTAATTATTTTTTTGCAATGAATGGTTGCATAATGTGTTCCCAGCACTTCCCTCTCACTGGTCCCTTATAAGGGAGGTAACTGGAACGCCAGCCAAATATCAGCCTGATGATGAAAGAATTGTTCCACTTAAAATGTCACTAATTTTTAGCATGCTGAGTCCTGTATGAAGAGGAAAACTTATATTAGTAGCACCACAAACAAAAGTGTTTTACTGCATTGTTTAAAGGCAGTTGTTTCTTGAAGTTAAAGATAACTGGATTCGTCTGTTTTGTGGTATTTAGTGTTTGGCAGAGCAGGAAAAGGTAACAAATTCAATCACAAGGTAAGGATTTAATGGGAGTACCTGTTTTTACAAACTGTAGAAACTGAGTATGGAGAATGAAGTCTGTTTAACAATAATTAAAAAGTATAATTGAACAAGCTCTCACGTCTGGAACTATAAGGGAATTTTGTGTTCTGCATATAGCTTCTCTGTGGGACGCTAGGCAATCGTACAGTAATGAAAGACAATGAAAGACACGGCTGTTACAAGCATGCAACAGCCAACTGTTAAAGCACATTCCTATTTAGTGGAGTAATGGCTTTTGGTTAACAGGTATTTGTGTAGCAAATACACTTGGGGAGACTTGCTTAACAAGTAAGGTCGTCTTAGGTGCGGATCATAATAGTGGTGTGTCTCGGAAAGCAGTTAAGTGCATCACAGGGAACTCTTAAGAGATAAGGTGAAAGAAAGGAATTTTATCACTTCTGGTGTCATTAATCTGCATCTTTGTCACTGGCTTTTGTTGGTTTTGTTTGTGCTTGGTTAGTCCACTAAAGTGCTAAATAACTCTGGTTGAGCAGGTGAGTTGATATTCTTCGCGACTGACTTGCCATATTTCACTTCTGTAAATCAAAAGTTTTGTTGTGCCTAAAGAAAATTTCTCTTACTAAATTAAGCTGCCTGCTTACAGTTTAAAATAATTTATTTCCTTCATGAAATTTTTCACAGCATGTATCTTGGTTTCTGAAAATGCTGTTGGAAAGGAAATATTCAAGTTGGGGGGGGTGGGGGGCAAACAAAACAACTCTGATTGTATTGTAAATACAATTTCTAGTAAAGTCTTATTATTTAGTCCTTCCCCAGTCTTAGCAGGCATAGGTAGCACCTTATGAAGTAAGGACTAAGGGCAGAGAAGCAAGGTTTATTAAAAGAGGAGTCCTCCATGAATTTAGCTCTCAAATCTCTTAAGAGCAAAGTGTATTGATGACTGTTTTATATTGAAGTGTGTTAGATGGGTTCTCTTATGGTTAATTATTGCATGGAGACTCTTTCCCTACTCTGTCCTGTTTATCTTCTCATGGAGTTTCATCTAACAGAGAAGGAAAGTTCATATAAAATAGGTATTATGTGAGTATCTTAGCCCACTTGTACTCTGTATATGGTGATCTCACTGTTCAGTTGCATAAGTAGCAATTAGAAACTTTTCTGTGGTTTGGGGTTTTTTTTCCTCCTTTGTAAATAAACAATTATGTTAAGAACACTTGGAATAACGTCCTGTAAATTGCTTATGCTTTGAATTGTTCTAACTAGAAATTGAGTGAACTTGAAGGCAGGCAAAATGACAGTAAGATGAATAAGAATGTATAGAGCAGAGACTGTTTTGAAATACTTGAAAAGCCCAAAGTGCACAATACAGACATTACATCAGGAAGATCCTCACAGGGGAAAGAAAAAAAAAAGTGTGTGTAGTATAAAACATGAATATAATTGACTTTTAGTATCTGTTTAGAGATGCATGTGGAACTGAAGTCAAATAAAGCTCCCCCTGATATTCTTCAGCTGAATCTGAGTGTTACAGCTGTCTCTGAAGTTGAGTTATATAAGCCATGGAGTGGTTAGACAGCAACAGAAGTTGAGGCTGTGGTTCTGAAGTCCAGTGAACAACAGACTACTGTCGAGCCACAATATACTCCCAGACCATCGTGCACCTTTGATTAAAAAACACTCCTGTCCCATTGACCAGCTGCATGCTGCTGACAGTGTCTGTGGACCCCAGGTTGGAAATCACTAAGTTATGAGGAGCTGTGGTATTAGGAACAATCATCTTCAGAAATAGTTTCAGGTAAGAAAATGAATTGCAGGTAGTTTATTACATGATTTTGAGGACAGCTTTTAGATGAAGGGAGATAAAGATCTGGAAAAACAAAACCACTTGTTTTCGTTTGGAAGATGGAGTAGAAAAGGGGATTCCTTCCTCCCCCTGTTAAATCTTTTTCCTCTCCTTTCTTATCTCTCCCTGTCTTTTTTTCATGAGCCAGTGGTAAAGGGAAAAGAACAAAGTGGAATGCTTTAGATTTTTCAAGCTTTACTGGCAAACCTTCAAAGAAATTGGAAAATTTTTTAGCTTCTTTCTTATGTCGCAGCACGCACTGCTTCTTGACCAGCTCTAGTTCTCAGTAATTAGCAGTGTTTACAGGCGACATTCATCCATTCCTTCCACAGGAAGGAACACACTGAAGTCACTGTGAGCCCCACGTGCACAAGGAAATGCAAAGTTGTCTCCAAAGATTTGAGGCCATGTAGCCACGGTAGTGTTAGAGAACAAACATGTGGGGTGAAAACTTTGATTTCAGCTGTGCTGACATGGTAGTAATATATGGAAGGATGGAGCTGTCTGGGTAAGGATTATAATATATTTACTAGCTAATCAGTTTGAGCATGTAAATCTTGGCATTTCCAGAGGGCTGGTTACACCTGGGATGTAATTTAGATGCAGGTGAACTTGTATCAAAGTTTCTTGTGACAGGAATAGTGATGTGTCCTCTTGTCTTGCAAGAATTACTGCTCTGGGCTTTGTCACAAAGAGGAGTGAGAAATGAATGCTGTACTGATAAAATCAATCCTAACCAGTATGTGGATATTCAAGTTGAGTTAATGTATTGCAGCTCTAATCGCAACTCCTTACATCAATTTCAGTGATGCTGATGTTACTGTAGGGTGACCTAAAGGAACTTTCCACTTGGTTTTTCAGGAGGCATCAGAGTACAACCTGCCATGTGCCCTGCTATCAGGGTGCCACTTGCTCTAAGTTCATGCTGAAAGCATTGTCTCTGATAGCTATGGTTCATTCATAACTCCAAAGTCTTAGGCTTGTGCTTGGATGCCTTTAAGCCCCATCTAATCCCACAGGACACCTGATTCATGTTAACTCTTTGCTTTTGCTCACATACATGTAAGCCAATTGTGTAGTGGCGAATGAAAAAAGAACAAATCCCTCTCAGTGTTCAGGAAAAATAGATGAACATTGTATCACCCAAGCCAGAGATGAGAGAATTTTACATGTCTGAATACCCTGACCTACACCACTGATTTCAGCTGCTGCTCACAGCTTGTGCTGCAGCCTGGCTGCTGACAGAATAACTTTGCTGAACACCTTTGCTGGAAACTAGCAAAGAGGTTCCTTGGAGCCTGCCAAAAATGCTGCTGCCTTCTCCTTTGCTTATCAGTAAGATGCAAAACTCTGGCCATGGTGAGGGTACAGCGAAGATATATGCTTGCCCATTATCTGTTTAAATAAGCAAAATAACATTCTGCTTTCTAAAATAATCTTTACAATCAAAAGCAACATTTAGAAAAAACATTAGTAGTTACACATCCATTTTTTCATGTGTACTTTAGATCACTGCATTTGAACGGATTGGAAGAATAGTGAAAAGTCAAAAATGAAAAAGGAAGTAATTATGAGGTAATTCGGGGGAAATTGTTATACTCTAATAAAGATAAGTAATTTTAGCTAATTTTCCCTCTGCCCATTTTATTAAAGAAGCAGTAATATTTAGCAAGCCAATTTTGGTTTTGTTTACACTCCAATCTCAGTTTCAGATTTTGACCCCCAGGCATGGGATGAGCCTGTGTTGTTTCAGGAGCAAAGGCTGCAAGAGAAGAATTATGATGACGATTTTGGTTATCCTATTTCTCTTTCTAAAAAAACCAAACCAAAACAAAAAAACCCCAACAACAACAACAGAAAAAACCCACACCAAAAAAAAAACCAAACCTTAAACCTGTTTGTGTTCTTTGTATTTTTTTTCCATGTAGAAGCTCACTTTTGAAACTCGTCTTGACAGTATCTTTCTTATTTCTATTTGACTGTAATTTGCTATTGTAATTTTCTCAGTCAGAGAAACACAGCGTAAATGTATTTTCTTAGTTCTTTTGCTTGAGTGCTCTGAAGCAGTCATGTCATCCTATCATCTTTAAAGAATGCTGCCATACGGACTAAGAGGCTAAAAGCTTCTGTATTCATACTTAGGACATTAGAGAGTGATAGTGAATCTGCATCTGCCTGTGTGCAGTTGAAGAATGCAGTTGCGTGATGAGATTTTCTTCTGTCATTATGGCATCTAAGTGCTTTCCCTCCCTCTCTTGGGTGCCAAGGCAAGGCTGGATTTTACCACAAAGATGTTGGTTAAGTAAGGTCCACCCAGCCCCCTTCTCTTTGAATCATAAAGTAAATCCTCTCCAGATATTGCAAACTAATAAACCATGGTAAGAGCAGTGCAGATTAAGCTCCATATTTGTCTTGGATGGAAGGCCAGACTTCTGTCTGGAACATCTGAATCGGTGCTTTGGGTGCAGCTTCCTTCTATTCAAGGGTGGGGATCATCTTGTCAACAAAGCATCTGATTTACAAAATGAAGTCACTTACAGAAGTAGGGTCACATCATATATGTACATCTAGGGAGGGAAATAGGGGTTATTTTGCTTGTGGTGTAAGAAGTGCTGCACCTGCTTATGCTTTTTCCTCCTTTTTTTCTTTTCCTTGGGTAGATCAGGAATGTAGTTTGTGCCTGACCAAGAGTGTAGGATTTTTAACAGACATAAAATTTGGCTAACCCTTCTTTTTACAAGGAAGCTGCACTGAATGCATTCTAATGGCTTTCCAGATTAATGGGATCTAAATTAATATTTGCCAATGACTAATTTATGAATAAAATAGACACTTAAGAATTTAATTGTAGTTCGTGGCTTCCTCTGGTACCTCAGTCAATGCTGCTTCTAAGCAAGAAGCCTCTTTTGTTGATACAAAGCTACATCTACTACCCATATTGAATTTGGTGGTATATTCTCATCAACTTTGAGGGAGAGGGGACTGGCAAAGGATAATCCAGCCTCTGTTGTGGATACTTAGGACATTTTTTGAAGTGATAGAGAGAAAATATATGAATGTACCAAGTTCTTTTTGTAAGTACTTTTTCAATATTGAAAGATCTGATGCTCTTTGAGGTACTGACCACATTTGACCCTGTGTACTTCACAGGCATCATTCAGTCAGTTTAGCAGCTGTTTATAAAGCACCAAAATTCAGAAGGCTTTCATCTTCTTTGAATGAAACACATTCTTTTCTCTCAACTCAGCATCTCTAAATTTACTGAGCAGCACCAATCCCCTAATGTTGTGTGTTTATATTCAGTTACCTTGTGCCATCCGAATGCAACAAAGTTCAAATTAATTAATATAATCAGCTGATTTTTCAAAACTGTTGCTCTGAATCATATTTGTGACATGTATGGCTTTGCTTTCTAGCAAAGTTAAATCGCTGGGATCTATATGGTGCTTTCTGTGGGTGTGGGGATTTATTATAAGAAGTGAAGATTGATGTTCATGATCAAAGATTTTGATCCCATATTATCTGTGTCCTCTTAAAATTACTCTCTATTCTTAAAGCAGAGTTTAAAATATTGTTACTTTTTCTTAGGTTTCTAAGTTTGTGTTACTTGCTTCATGTCCCTTTACTGGCAAGAGACAAGGTAAATATTCCTAATGATGCGAGTCCTTGGAATTGAGTGGTTTATTCAAGTGAGCCTATGTATGTATGCTAAATTTTCTTAAAGAAGAATATGTGGGAGCTCAAACTTTTGTTGGCTCTGGAAAGCAGAAATGCAGTTAGTGTGTGGGATGGGAATATTCCTGTTGGCTGCTCTCCTTTTGCATGGCTCTGGCATGTTGAAAGTCGGCAGGTCTTGGTTTTTCCTACTGAGAAAATGTGGGGTTACATATATTACCTAAATAAATACTTACAGTAGTTCATATTTTGTAAAAACACACTGGCATACTTTCACCAAAGATGCTAGGTGAAAGCAGTTTGTGTTTTGAAGGAACGTGTGATTTTGAGGAATGATAATTCATTTTCCCCACCTTATTCAGTCCTTGGCCTTTAGAATGGTATCAACAAAGGAAGTGACTCTTACAGATGCTTTTGTGATGTGGTTCCTAATTTATTGAGAGCTGGACTGAGATCCATTGACTCATTTCACGTAAGCCACCAAAGAGCTATTTATAGTTATTGCCTGGACCAGGTCTTTGAGCTGAAAGATGCCATCTCTGACTGCCAGCCATGCTTCACAAGAAACATAACAAACTTGCATTACAAATACTTCAGCATTATAATTCAGCCTTTGAAGTTTTGGCAGTTATTTGGCAAAGGATGTCTCCAAAGAGGTGTTTTTAGCAAATACTATATATAGAACTTCAGATCTTCATCTTTTGTCTTTATGTGGAGAATATTTTTACTGTCTATGAGGTGCCGAGAGTTAAAGGATGTAAAAATGACAAGATGCTCAAACCACAGTTGGATTCAAATTGTCTTAAGTTTCGTGGGAGCTGCATCTATCCACATTACAGACAGTTGCCCAGTCCTCCTCCGCTGGAGGGTCCAGTGCTCTATGGTGCAGATGGGGGAGGGATGCCACCTATTTTGTTTGCTTCATTTGGCCCTTGGAACACGTTTTGACTGTAAGTCACATCAATTTGCTGTAGGACTACTATCTGATGAGGCTGGATTTCTAAAAGTGTGAGAAACCTGTTATAGACATGACCGACAGTTACAAACTTTTGAGATGATCAGGAGAAGCAAACAGCTAAATCCAAAGATTCCAGCTACCCTCATCACAATGAGCGTTGGCATTGTATCAGCTGCCAGGCAGGATTCATCTGCCTCCCCTTGGGTGCTTAAAAGTTGCACATCCAAGTGAGTTAGTTGTCTTAACCGTCCTCTCTAGTCAGTGGAGATGAAAAAGCACAAGGAGGAGATGTTTGCTTCTACCTTCTGCAAGGGTGACTATTTTAGGACTCTGCCACTACAGCTGGTAGAACAGAGGTTAACAGTTTTCAGGAGAAAAAGATGGGTACAAGCAAGGCCCTGGTGGACTTCCAATTGTGCAGCCTCAAATGCAAGTATACGCTCTCTGATACTGCTGTGTGACTTCTGAGTAGTTTTCTATGGCAGTTGAAATTTCAACAATAGTAAAATCTGCTGGGTTCACCTTCGTAAAATATCCCTGCAGGTGCATGCAAAAACTTGTGAATTCACAGACTCCTTTTGTTTTGCCGACAGCGTAGTCAGAATCCCTTTGTTTTTCTCCAGAAGAGCATGAAGAATGTGCTTCCTCAATAGCAGCTGCGAAAGCCCCAGGCCTCCGTGTGAACATCAGTGTAAGTAGGCAGAGCTCCTGTGCCGTTGCACCTCTGAAAAACCATAGGCTCAGGTCAACTGAGCTTTTTTCTGTTTCCTGCTGTAATTCTAGTTTTTCCCATAGTTTATTGTGCCATTTAGTGTTAAAAATAGGATTCCATAAAACATTTTTATGTTCCTTAAGTGCACAAATTTTATTTTTCAAACATGTATCTGTATGAAGGCTTGCCAGAGGAACAGCTTGCCTTTCCCCAGTGCTGACCTATGTGACTGTAATACTAAACTCAAGGTAAGAGTCAGGACTAATGCGGCGATTCCACGTCTCAACTCTTTCTTCAGGTTTCTGGCAGCTTCTGCAAATTACACTTTGAAATTGTCCTCATATTTTGAGAACTATATGTGGAGAGTGCTATGTAAGCCTGTGTTATCTTGGATCCATTTGTATTACTAAATGGGTGGAGTTGGAAGGGGTCTGTTCCCCAGGCTGCTGTAGATACTTGTTAAAAGGCAGGATTCTCTGGTCAAGTTCTTCCCTTGTTCATACACCTTCAAAGTCGTCCCAGGATTGAGCCTGGGTTCATTTACCTTCCTTTGTAGTCAATGGTGATACAATTGCTGACTTGGTTTACCAAGATGATGTGTTTTATGTTTCAGTTTTGCAAAGTACCTCAAGATCTGGGTGGAAAATACTTTAAAAGGGCAAAACGTAATTTGCTTGAAAGCTGGGAAGAAGGTACGTCACGTAGGGAAGCAGAATAAAGCTTGCAGCTCCAGTTCATTGGAGGATGCTTTCTGGCATTATTAACATGAGGGGTAACCCAAAGGAGAGGAAAGCAGCTTGAGGCTTGGTAATAACGCCGAGAGACCTTTGCAGCTTTGGGCATGCTGGGACTGAGAAGGGCACACCTTCCCTCCCGGAGGCTGCCAGCAAAGCAGCTTCCCTGTGCTTTCAGGATTTGCTGAAGCTTCCATAATTTATTTTATTACTGATCTATTTTGCAAGATTTTAATCAAGGGGATGCGAAAAAGAAAAAAAACAAACCAACATAGACTAGCCTCCAGATCTTACTTCCATCCCTGTTCATTATCATCTTAGATCTGGGGAGAGCAATGAAATTTTTATTATGCATCTAGGCTAGGGAGATAGGGCTCAGTATCAATTGGGGCATGATCTGTGCAATAAAAAGTGCTAGTTTTTGCACAGACCTTTTCTGACTGCCAGGAGTACTTCCAAAATAAGGGATTTTACTTGGTTTTCTTTTTTAAATGAGTGCAAGTTGAAATGTATTTTAAGACTAAATTGAAGCAATAATTGATTGTCTGAGGAATCATAGGTATAGATGTTTTTGATTCTGTACTAATACTACATTATTAGACTCCTTTCTCTTTATTTTTGTAGTGCTCTTTATATTTTCAGAAGTGAAGAGAATATAGCAGAGCAGCTGCTTCCTAGTGATTTGTGAAATTGAGAAGTATTCTGTCTTAGCCTGTGTTATATCAGTGTGACAAACTACATTCCTGATATTATGTGTGGCTTTACCAGGAAACTGGTAAAACTTTCCAAACGTTGTCTATTTATCAGTACTTTAAAAGACAGCTGATTTATGTTATTTGCATATGAGCAACTGAATGTGTAAACATTGACTGGGGAGTCATTCAAATGAATGCTTTCATCTGGATTCACAATAGCAATGCTTCGTCAAGGCTGAGTGTACCTCGACTTGGAAATGTTATCGCCAAACTTGGCCACTTGCAGTATATGAATATTTAATTGTCCTTCCTATTGCCTTTTCCCATGTATTCTCCTCCAATTTTTGAAATCAGAATGAGACTTTAATCCCTGTCCTTGGAACAGTGAAAGACATCCCGGTTGCTTATCTTGCCACATTCCCTTCCAAATCCACAGTATACAGATCAATGCCACTTCTGCAGTCCGTTGTAGTAGTTAGCTTGTTGTCCAGTCTGATCGAATGGGCAGCTGAGAGAAGTGAAATGACAAAGAAGGGGCCACATGTCTCATAAGTTTTGGGGCCGGGTTAAATAATGAATTTTCAGAATGAGTTAATAAATAATTTTTTAATACTTCTTTAGCATCTTTACTCTTAAGAGCCCAGGTTCTTTGTGCATATGAACTTATTAAGCCTCCTGACATGACCTGCTAGGTACAGGAATGATATGTTTGTTTTCATGTAGGGTAACTGAGGTACACCCTAAGTACATTTTTCTTTTCTTTCTTTTTTCTGTAGGGTTTGTTTTTGCACATGGGAAATAAAATAGAATCCAGATCATCTGTTACTTAATGCAGTTTCCTGTGTTGTAGCCACAAGAGCATCCTTCCTCTGTACATACATCATCTGCAATTAGAAAAAGAAAGCTCAAAATATTCATGACTTCAGCACTTGAATCATTGGGAAATACCAGGTTGTACTTTGCAGAAAGATTTGTCCACAAGTCACCATTAGAGGTTGTGTTAGGGATACGTTCACCGCTAACTCTTCTGGTAGAGTTGTTGAGTAGAATGAGAGGAGATGCATTAAGGAATGAGTAAGAAATTAGAGTGGGCCTTAAGGTGGATGTTCCTGGTGTGTTACTGTAGATCAGGTACGAGGCTTTGCTCTAAGTCTTTGCTCTCGGCATTCTTTGGGTGAGCATAAAACTGTTCAAATCCAAGTACAAATTATGTCTTTGTCTACAGCATAGTGTGGACTTCTGCTCCATGTCAACATTGCTGTTTGAGCTTGTTTGTTCATGTCAGGCTTTATTCAACATACAGGAACCAAGCAGCGCTCCAGGAGGAGCACTTGGTATGGCTTCTGAAGCAAGAAGCAGCAGCACATAGTACAAGCCCTTCCTGGTCTTTGTAAATATAGCCAGAGTTATTCATGAAAAGTGCAGCACGTGATACACGATCGAGGGGATAGATGTTCAGCTGTTCATCATGATTAGCCTCACCATAACCATTTTCATCAAAATCAAATGAATTGTGTTCTGTATTGTTTCAGCCTGAAATAAAGAGGGATGTGAGAAAGTAGTTATAGCCTGTCTTTTGGAAGCTTTGCAAAGCTATCCTCTCCATCAGCCCATTTCCAAATGGAGCCAGCAAAAGTTGGTGCAAGAAGAACGTGACTCATCGGTAAGAGTTAACATTTGTTTAACAGTTGTCATTGTTACACTCTGGGGTTTATGTTGTACCCAATCTGATATAATTGGCCACTGTGAAAAGGGACAGTCCTGTCCTCCTATCGCCACAAGTGTATCCAAACCCTACTTGGATGTAGTTCAAATTTGGTTGCCTGCAGAAGGGACAGTGCTGTTCTCCCCCTTGTCCTCTGTGCCTATCCATGTTTCATTACTCCTTTTTCACTGAATTCAACATTTATGTAGTTGGAAGGTGGGACAAACCAATTTGTTGATTTTATGGAAGAATGGTCTCATTTTTACAGGAGCACCGGGTTGGTTGGTAGCTTAGTTTTGTCAGGCTGCTGAGTTCACCTAACTCACCAGTGGCTGTGGCTGCGGCTGCATTATTGGGAAAACTGTAGGAGTCTGTGGCCAGGACTGGAGGGATCAGCAAAGTGAGAGGGAGGGGCCCCTCTCTCTCAGAAGCAATTCATAGACTTGCATTGACACTCCTTGAAACAGAACTTGGCAGCGATGCCTATCCTTTCTGTGTAAGGGCCTTGTGCGTGGGGCCCATCCCCATAAGGAAACGTTAATGTTAAATAATATTTCAGAAGTGGAAATGATCTCATTCTTCCTACAGCTTATTTGGGTTTTTCTCTAGTTACTATTTATGGGAAATAGCTGGTTGTATCCAACTTGTCAAGCAATTCAGATTGCTGCCTGAAAGACTTCTTTATTTGCTGCTTCACCAGTCTCCATTTTTATACATCGTTTGCACTGAAATGGAATTTCCTGAAGGTAACTTCACTTGTCTTCGTCTCTGCTTGACAGATAAAGAAATGGAGGCACAATGACACTTGGTCACCTTACAGGGCAATAGACACTCACAGCTTGAAAAGGAACAGTGAGAGCCATTCTGCAGGAACACAAGTGTTGCTTTTCCTTCTACTTTCCTGTAAAGCCCATACCTTTGTATGAGGTGACCTGTGTTCCATGAAGAGTCCTTCGTACTGATGAGTCTTGCTCCTTTTCTCAGTCAAGAGCATGCTTAGCCCTCAGGACATGCTGCAAGACTGTTTTGAAGGCTTTCTTTATAGGAAAGGTTTGCTCCTAAGAAGTTGTTGTCTTGTTCTCTTATTCTTGCCATAATCAATTTCATCTTGAAAGCACATGAAGCTGGGCTCTTTAAGATTTTTATTTTTTTAATCTGGAAATTTGCCCATTTTTGCCTGTTTAACTGTAGCGTAGCAGCTACTAGCTTAGTATCTTACAGAAACTTAAGCAGATATCCTCTGTTCCTTTTCCCTCTCACTTTCTTTTGCAGCTGGATATAGCCAGAGCTTTTACCCACACCCTGCTTTTGCCTCTCTTGTCCTTTAACAAGGAAACCAGATAATAGAATCAAATCTCTGAGATTAATTTAAAGGAAAACACCACCCATTCTGAGTGAGCTTTCCCAAGCCAAGACTGGAGAGTGACCTTCCACAGGGAACTGATGCCCATCACAAACCTCATCATCTTTCACCTAGGTGCAAATCTTTTGTTTTCTTTTTCTTTTTTACCTTTCTCTTCCTAGAAAGGCGGATATGTGATGTGTAGGAAGGATCATGTGTGTATACACATAGCCGTAACAAAGCACTCCTCTGGTCACTCTTCAGCCGTAGAGGAGATGAGCGGTTGGGACATTAAGCAGTAGGCTGCAGAAGACTCTCAGATTTCATGAAGGCAAGGTTCTGTGAGTGTGCCACTGAAAGAGCTGTTTTTCTCTATACCTAAACCTCTAAATCTCAGAAGGATAAGCCCCAGCTACCTACTTGCAGTGTATTTTTGTTCTCAAAGTGATATATAGATTGATACAGTGATATATATGTTCTCAAAGTGATAAAAATGTTGAAATGCAAAAACACAGTTGTATTGACTGTTCTCCCTTAAAACAGTCTGATAATAAGGCAAAATGGTAATGTTTTCTCTTTTCAGTTGTCCTTGTTATTACTGTAGGGATCAGCTGTTGCCATTATGGTTCCTTTGTGAAATAATATTTCTTTCTCCACCTGTGGTACTGATGGCCAGAGCTCCTGATGGTTTGGTGGTAAGAGTATGGCACAGCGCCATCCCCACCGTTCCAAATCTGCTTCCCAGCTTCAGGCACTGGGAAGGTGGTACCATGTATTCCTCTCTTACATTGAGAGACCACACGCATCTTTTCATCTCTGTGTATCCTGAGCCTCATCAAGGTAGTCTGCTTTATGTGCCAACAGCTGTCTTCTCCTCCAAAAATCATGGTTAAAGAAATGAACTGTTGTAGTGGGATTTGAATGGGAAAACATCTGTTCTTCAGTACTGCATATACTAACAGGATGCACTACCTGCATTTGCTGCTTTTTAAGGCCAGAGGGATCTGTTGTGCTCATTAACCCTGACTAGAGGCATTGCACAGGCCATAGCCAGTCATTGATGTTCTGCATCTCATTTAGGGGTCAGCTCCTTTGCTGGCACAGACTTATCATGTGTGATTACTATACTTAATTTGATTGATGTGATCTAAAAAGAGCCTAGCAAGAGTCAGGGATTCAAACATACATAAATAAAAAGAAAAACAAACTTAGTGCTCTCTTCTCCTCCAACATTCTCCAATGCAAAAGTCCCTCCTAGTTTCCAAAGGTGAAGCCACCTTCTGCTCCTGATTCCCAAGGCTCCTTAGAAAATTGAAAGGCTTTACAGCATACCTAAAATTTGAGAGTAGAGTTTCTTGGATCAAAGCTGAAAATGTATTACGATTTCAAGGAAACTTTGTGTAGGCACCACATTAGAAGCTCGTCCTCTTATTCTTTACTTCTGTCCTAAGTTACGTATCTTGGCCATGAAAGTGCCAGATGTAGAGAAATCTACTGTAACTGAATTTTACTTTTAGACAGTTGTACATGTTTTGGATGGGACATGTCTTTCATTAGACCTGCGTATAATTTTATCCAGAAAACCAATAACTGAGGAGGGAAGCAGATTTTTGGTTGTTGACCTTGCTCTGCTCATAATTATTTCATGATCCAAAACATTGCAGCAAAATATTTAGCATGGGCTTTTTTATGCCAGTTAATTTAGCAGATCCTAAAACAATGTTTTCTTGAATATGCCTGGATGTAAGTACCTGCTAAAAGCTGAGAGAATGCTTAAGTGCAGAGGAATGCAATTACTTCAGTAGATAGAAGAGCTTCCCATTTTTTAGACATTTCTAAGGACAAAGATTTGCAGCACTATGAAACTTGGGGAGAGCCAGGAGAAAGGAAAGATACAAGTAAGCTAAAACAAGCTATGAAATGCCATTTCACTGCACAACATTGTTAGCTTTTCAGCAAGCTACTGATTTCTCGTCACCAATAAATTAAAATGCCTCAATTCAGATGCTGCAGTAAACCCTGGAAGAGAGGGATGGCTGCATGGGACTGCAAGTCTAGTTCCCTCATTGTGTCTTGTGCTTTGTTTAGTCACCCAGAGTGTTGTCCTGAGCTGACCTCTGATTTGGAGCACTCCTTGGAAGACAGCAGCATGTGGATACACCAGCACCTCTGTTCCCTTCCTGTTCCTATTTTCTCCTCACTCTCTACATGAGGTTAATGGAATGGGTGGGGGAGTCCTGTCTTGCAGCCCCACACACATGGACAGTAAAGCAATTTGAGTGGGTACTGCTAAAACACGAATGATTCGATTGTCTAAAGCCCTCTGTAAAGGAAATAAAACGAGTTATTTGAAAGGACTAAGCTCATGAAGATTTCGGTCTGTCATTGCAAGTCATTCAGTGCTGAGTGAGTGTTCTAAAGTACAGGATATCTCAAAATGTACTCTTAACTTTGGGATAGAGCTATTGATAGTAGAGTATAAAGAATGTAATTTTATTGCCAAAGGTTGAGGCAAGTGGAGCTGAGATGAAAGTGACCTTATTAGTTGATTTGTGTTTCTAAACTACAGGTGACCAGTGTCCCATTGTTAATGAAAGCAAAGGTTGTGATGTTTGGATCAAAAGTTTCTTCGGCACTTGAAGTGGGCAAAAGATAAAAAGGAAGAAAACAAAGTGCATGTATTTTATATAGGTGTAAATATACATAGGTCATATATATATATGTACACATCCATATACATACATATTTTTGTATATAGAATCATAGAATCATTCAGGCTGGAAAAGACCTTCAAGATCATCGAGTCCAACCATCATCTGTGCCCACTAGAACATGGTACAGAGTACCTCGTCAATGCGGTTTTTAAATACCTCCAGGGATGGTGACTCAACCACTTCCCTGGGCAGCCTATTCCAAAGCCTAACAACCCTTTCAGT
>JANXJC010000023.1:131403-203907 GCA_027564655.1 Leptodon cayanensis
TCCTATCTTCAGCCACCTGACAGAAGAGACCAGCACTCACCTCACTACAACCCCCCTTCAGGTAGTTGTAGAGAGTTTCACCCAGCTGATATCTTTTCCCATCAGGGAGATGAATTTGTGTTTGTCAGCCGTGCTTGCTGCTTGTTGAAAGTAGCAGAGAACTGAATCACGGCCACTGTTCATGGGAGACTGAGACCTCTGCTGCTCAGCTTCATCGAATCACAGGAAATCCTGAAGTGCAGCACAACTCCAATATTCCGTTTTTATTCCATATTAGGAAATAATTCCTTATCATTACTGTGGGTGTGTTGGAATGATTTGTGTGATTAGTTTCTGTGAGCCAAATTAAAAGACAAGGCCCTATCACTTACTTCTGGCTTTTGGACAAACTCCATGGGAGGGAATGAACAGGCTCAGCCTGGGGAAGGGTGGCCCATTTCAATCAACGCAGGTGAAACCAGCCTCACTAAAGCTATTTTAAAAGAAAACGTTTCAGCCCAGTGCGGTTCCTCAATCTGGGTTACACAGCTTCTTGTGCTGGCACAAAGCATCAAGTGGTAGCGGGAAAGAAACAAGCAGATGGTTTGATGGAAAGTGGGACAGCTTCTTTCAGAAACAGTACTGGCTAGTGCCAACTTACAGTGTGCATACAGCCGTGGCCTTTGCTGGAGGTTTTTGTTGTTGTGCTTTGGAGGGTTTTTTTGCCTAGTCTACTGAGAGCCTCTCCTTGATATTTTGGGGTATTTGTATGTTTAGGAGTCTACCCCAAGATAGGAAACTAAGTTCCTTTGTTTTGAAAGCATCTCCTATTTGGATGCATTGGGTGAAAAGCTCTTCTGGGGTTTAGGGGGCATGTTGGAGCCAGCTACTGACACCCCGTGTTGCTCTCTGGGCCTCGCAGTCCCCTGAGTTTCCCTGGTGCTGTCGGTCCCAGAAGCGCAGCAGTCGCTGAGGCTGTAGGACCTGTGCAGCATTTCCATCCCCGAGTCCTGTGTGTCTGTGAATGTCTCCTCAAGGTTTTCTCATGGTCATGGGGGTTGGGCACTGGGAGTGTCCGCTCTTTGGTTTAGGAGCTGGGACTGGGTGAGTCATGGAGCGTGCTCTGCTTTTAGCTGTGACTATAATGGGCGACTTACCCAGACGCTCCATGGGGAAAGCAAGAATGACTTAAAATGGCTAAAACATTTGAACATTTTTTGCCTTTAAATAGCAAACCCTGTTCCAACAGGGCTAATTTTATTTGGTTTCTTAGTGCTACTTTAAATAGAAGAAATGTAATTCATTCTGTAACTTTAAAGTAGCAAATCTTATTAGAACATAATGCACATTGGGGAATGAATAACAAGCTAAAGGAAATTAAGTATATAAATGAGGTAAACGAAGTGTCAGTGATGTCTGGTTGCAGTCTTGTTTCATTTTCCCTTCTGAGATGGGGGCTTGTCAAAAGTGGAGGCTGTCAGAAAGATCTGGTCTCAGCAATAATGTCGAAGAAGAATCTGCGTCTGAAGTATCTGGTTTGTTTTATTTGGCAGGGAATGTTGCTTCCTTCAGGTAGCATATTAAATAAAATAGGGGCTTGTGAATGGTGATGCTACTGAAAACATGAATTATGTAGGAACTGTTCGCGCCCCGCCCCCCCCCCAATCATACCCCAGAGCAGTGCTTGGCAAACATGCTGATCTGATAACTATGAACTTCAGTAGCAGCAGTAGCACAGCTAGCATCATCCAGATGCCAGAATAGGACTATTAGGTCAAAACCTATTGAGCTGGAGGGATTTTTTTATTGGCATAAGTGAACTTGGGACAGTTCCATTCTGTCTGGAGCCAGGGAAGGCTCCATTCTGAACATGGAAAGCTGTATTTGGTAATAACAAAAGTATTAAGATCAGGCTCCAAGACTTGAAAAATACTGGCCCATAATTGACGAAGATTGGAGTAGCAATGTTTTCTTGTTTGCTTGCTGCTTGGAGACTTCAGGATCCTGTAGTGTTTTGTTTGTTTCTGGAGGTTTCTCAAAAGCTTTGGAAGTGGATTTAAAGTGGGTTACAGAAAAAGAAGGCAGGGAACCTCTTCAGGAGGAGGTTCAGTATAAACAATTGGATGGTGAAAATACACACAGCACAGTTGCCGCATTTGTGCTAGCAGAAACTATAGTGCAGAAAGTCATTTTCCCTCCAGGCTGATACCACAGTATGACCACTTTCTCCTTCTGTTTCGTCAGCTCATACCACGTACAGTTGCGTGTTTCAGAAGTTGCTCAGGGTGCCTGGGTGGCTGCTGCTCTAGCTGCTGCTCCTCCCCTCACTCTTGCTGGTATGTCACACCACCTTGTCATGCAGAGCCTTTGGTTGCTTATTTCATTTATCTGTCCCTGCCCACTGCCTTTTAGTGTGAATCATGCTGTTATTTGTGTACCATGTTGTTCTTTGTTTTTTTCCATTTCTCTCTCTCTCTCTCTCTCCCCCCCTCTCCTGTCTGTCTTTAAGAGAATCCAAACAATTTGGAGACGGCAGGGCTGGCACTCGTACTTAAAGCCTTGCTCTATCCATGTGCTTTCCTAAATTTTTTTAAATATAATCCTTGACAGCAGTGGTTTCTAGAGCCCGGTTTTGTGAGTTGCTTTGCTGTGTTGTCTGTAAGGAGCCAAGCAGCATTACTAAGTCCGCTCTAGCTTCTCACCCAGAAGAGCTCCAGCACTATGCACAGTGGTGATAGCTGGTGTTTCTGAAGGTACTCACTTTATTGAGCTGTATGTGTTTACTTTGGAACAGGTCTGACACTGAAAGCCTATCTCTCCTTTCTCTTTTACCTTCAAATTCTTGAAAAATGCCATTTGTGTACTTCATGTCAGGAGCAAGCTGAATGACAAAATGTGTCATGCTGAGAAAATGGGAACTTTGAAAGGCAGAAATATGTTTCGGTACTTGCCTTACCTGGAGGCTTTCATTCAAGAGCCAAATTCCCTTGGAATGTAAATGGAAACTTTATAAACTTTGCAGTTTTACCCTTTTTACTGCAATAGTAAACTGCCTTCCTAACTGCTGGGCTTTAGGGGTGTGCTTGGGTGTATAAATGAAAATTATTATCGGCCTTTCTGTGAAGTGACATAGGTGTTCTGGAAGGAAGGATTGGTGTTCCCTGTCCTGCTGAACATGTATATAGCTTTAAATTTTAAATCTGATTCGGAGACCCAGCAGCGTGACGTAAGTAGCATTGTTCTGTCACGTGGAAAAAAACGTGCTTTTCTCTCCAAGAGGATTGTATGTGGTGTTTGCTCCCCAACTTAAATATGCACTAAGTAATGAGTCCAGAGTAAATTTATTCTAGGGCTGCTGTATAATTATACTACACGTGTGGTTTCAAAAGTAAGACTGATATTTCCATTGTGTGACTTAGTTCCAGGTTAATTTGATAGTATAGATCCAGCCTTATTTGATAGTAAGAACAAGCTATATGATATAACACAGTTGTGCAGGAGACTTCTCTGTAAAGAGACTGGCACCTTCAGACACATTCTTATGGAAGTGAAGCCCCATTGTGATACCCACCACTGTCTAACTGGCACAGACTTGCTCTTTTGCTGGCAATCTGTGTAAGAGAAAGCAAGAATTGATCAAATAAGTTACTGTAGTATCCTGAGAAATGTGAAACTTTCTAATAAGGAAGATAGCTGGAAAAATTGTTTTCAGTTTTTACTGCTTGTAGCATACTCTCACATATTTGTATTATCACTGAAGTGAGAAATTGTTAAAAAAGTAAATGTGAAAGGTTGGAAGAATATGTTAGAAGGATCTGAAATGATGAACTTAATCTGCTTTGTTGGGGGTGCTGGGTTTTGGTGTTTTGTTGTGGTTTTGTGGTTGGTTTGGGGGGGTTTTTTTTGTTTTTTTCTTGTTGAAGTATTTCAATCAACATCATCACTACAGTTCAAATGTTTGGTGACATGAAGTGTTATGATTATGCTTTCTACTCCACATCCCTGTCCTGTTGCTCCATTTTACGGGCTGGAAAGTATGCCATAGGGTAATAAAACTAATTTCTTGAGATCTCATAGCACATCTGTGTCGGGATCCTGTTTCATCTGTCATTATTCTTTTCTCTTTAAAGTCTAGAGGTACCTGGATACATAGAAATAGGCTCTAAAATTACCAAGGGTGTCAAAACTTCCATCCTTCCTTCCTGTCAAGTGACACCTCTGTGCTCTCCCTCGCCTTTACACATCCTGGATGCCCCAAGCTGGAGCTGTGAAGGCTGTAGATGATGTGCAAGAGGCTTGGATTTTGTATTCTTATCCCTTCCTGATTAGAAAGTGATCCCACAAAATGCCAAGTGTTTTTTTCAGGGGAGGACAGTTCTCCAGGTGCCTTGATTTCTTCCATCTCTCCTCTTCTGTATTGTTGTAGCAGGTGGAATTGTATGCCTCAGTGATTTTGCTCTTATTAACTGGAGTCTTAATCCAACAGCCTAATATGAAAACATTAATGATGGACTGTGGGAGCTGCCAAGAAGTGCCCCAGAGAGGACATGAGTTTTGAGTTACCAGTTGTGTAGCAGAAGCTGGGTGTGAGGTTTTCAATGGTGGAAATGCTTTCAGGAAAATCGGTTGGGGGTTTGACTTAGAGCTGTCATGATAGATGGGAGCACAGACTGAAGCTGTAGTAAACACTGCTTGACCTTTCTCTGCTTCCCATCAGGAAAGATCTGGGAATAAAAAGGTCAAACATATGCTTGGACCAGGCAGTATTTTTCTACCAGAAAGGAGATGGTTGGTCAGGAGAGACTTGCTCAAAGGAGACTCTTGAAGACTCCAGCTTGTTAGCATTGGGCCAGCTGTCCTCTTTCTGCTGCTGTACCCTGCTCTCCCTTGTCCTTCAGGAACATCCTTCAGCTCCTCCCCATGTCCCACCTGCCTCTTGGGGCGAGATGTTCCCTGGTCACCCCACATCTGTAGCTCCTCATCCCTCTCTCCCCTGTACCCACACCATAGGTGCTTGCTGCTGGGCAGAGCAGGCACCAGGAGAAAGGTTCAGTCTGTGAGTTCAGCCATCTGTCCAGGAGGCACAGGCTCGATTTCTGGGCCAAGCAGCACATACGGTGTCTCTGCTTCTGGCAGCTCCAGGACGTTGTCCTGCGGGCTGCGTGCTGCTCAGTGTCTACTGTTGATTAGATAGGTTTGATGTCTCTCTCATTCACAGCCGGTAGTGTATCACTTTTTCCAAAGTAACAGGTGCTGTGGAAAGAATGGACTTCAGTCCTCCTCAGCCAGAGGAGTTTTGGCCAAATGTGGCTGGTTGGTTAATAAGACCTTCTTCGTGGTCCAGGGAACTTAATGCAAGGCTGATGATGCAGCAGCAGTAGAATGGTTCCATTATGCAAATCGCATGAATTTGGGTGAATTAGTAGGTTTTTGAGGGCATTTCCAAGAACTATGGGTGGCACGTTTTCAAAATGTTCCTGTTAATGTGATGAGGTCAGTAGAAGTAGTGTGCTGTCAATAAAAGGCCCCATTTTGAAGCTTCTTCCTCCCTGCACCCATCCCCTCCAGCATCATTTGTTTATAAAGGTTATGCTTAAGGACTTTATTTGGTTACTCCCAACTGAATATTTTGTTTGGGGTGTGGATTTGTGCTTTGTTTGAATGTTTGTTATTGGAAGCAGAGAGGCAGGAGGAAAAGGATGAAGAGGTTTCCTTGGCTGTGAGTTAATGTAGTATTTTGCAAGGTACCTTGTGTCTCCTGCCAGGTCTGTGCTCTTTTCCACTTACTTTGGGGAGCCTAGACACCTTAGGGTACTTCTTGGTTTTACAAAGTCAGTTGTTTTTTTTTTCTCCCAAGGTGACAGGGCTAACTGAGAACACCTGGGAACACCTGTTGCAAACAGAGCAAATGTAAAATAAATTCTGTCTCAAGGAAATGTTGTGCTGTGGTACAGCATGCTCTGGAGGCAGGGCTGGTGGCATGTGCGCAGGATATGTGGGATGCTGGAAGCAAACGCTTCTGATGATGTATCTCTTCTGCTCTGGTGGGCTTATGCTGTGGTATGAAGGTGAAGTTGATACAAGTTTCTTCTCTGGTAAATAGCTTTCTCTGAGCTTGCTAGTTTATGGGTTGACTTCTCGTCTATATTTTCCTACTGTAGAACCACAGTGAGGGTCAGCCTTGCTATTTGTAGCATGGTGTGCTGGTGCTAGCATTGTTATCTCCTTTTTACAGGCTTAAAATCAAGTGACTTAAATTTGCTCTTTGGTAATGTCTGCATTTGTGAGTATAGGAGCATGGGGAAAACAAATTAACAGGAAATAAAATTGCAGTGTTATTTTATCCTACCAGGAATACAAGATGTGCAAAGGATAAATATCCTGTTGCTTGCCAGTGCTAGAGTGTGCTCATTATACCTTAAGTAAAGGTTAATCCATTCAAGTGTGGGTTAATGCTATGCTATCCTGACACTCAGAAACAATCAGAAGGCAGGTTTTTACTCTATTAGGTCATTTCTTGAAATAACTTAATCACAGATGCCAGTGTGTGGTCAGCAGTTGCTCTGTTTGATTTGGGTGTGTCAGCACACTGTAGGTTTTGCTCTCGGATACCTGTTTTATATTTATCTTTTCCTACCTATCTAGGGAGAAAGAGAGTGTAATATTATACGATAGACTCAATAGGGAGAGCAGTACTCGCTTTTCCCAGCTTTTGGAGAGGTGTCCAATATGGGGTACATCTTTGTGTAAAGAATAGAACCCCTTAATTGTTAGTAAAGACTAAGAGTTGACAGCTCTCATCTTTCTTTAGCAGAAAATTGAAGAGGATAAAAGATTGATTAAAAAACAGAAATATTGACATCATCTTAAAGCAGCTGTAGTGCTATTAAAACCTCTTTGTATATATATAGAGAGAGATACATTTTTATTCTCAGAACTCTGGCATCTTGCGCACTCCAAAATACACAGCTAAAATATCTACATAATGCTATAAAACGCCTTTATTTGTGACACAGCAGCTGTGTGTCTGGCAACAAATATCTTATTGTCGCACCAAATCCAGTTAAAAATCCACAAGATAAAATGCCATCCTCACAGAGGGTAGCAGGCAAATCCAAAACAAAAACCCCACAGCAGAGTTAAGCAATCTTCCTGTCCTGATGTGGATGTGCAGATATTCTGTATGAAGCTTTTAATTGGTTCACCTTAAAAGGTACTAGGATCCGCTTGAAGATCATAAGCCTAATTTGGGATTTGTCTTCCTCAAAATCCCCTGGTGAAATAGAAGAATCATGTAAATAATCAGAAGGAATTGTATGTACTTCAGCATAATTTTCCAAAACCAACCCCAGAACAACCTGAACAACTGAGCGTGGGGCTGAGATGCTGCTATTCATGGTTCCCCTTCATGAGGCTCTCCTAAAGTGTCTCAACCCACTTCCAGGTACGACGGGAGTCCTAGGACAAACTGTGCTTTTGTTTGTTTGTTTTAATCTCCCCTGGCTTCCTTAGACCAGCTGCAAGGGACTCAGGACTGGCCTAAGATGTCTTTTCCCAGCATTAAAAGCGTTGTTCTAGTACGTCCAGGTTCTTTGTGTTCAAGATGAAAGCTATCGAAGAGAGCAGCCTTTCTTCTTTCCTCCTCCTTTCTGGTTTTTAAGTGCTCAGTGACCACATGCCCTGACCTGTAAGTACTTTATCTACATGGGTAATGTCTTTACAGCTGCGTAAGAAGATTCCCCCCTGAATATGAGAATCCAAATACAGGGAGCTCTGTAACGAACAGCCGCTACAGAAAACACTCAATTCATCAGTGGCACGGCATAGTGATGGTTGGAAAGGAAACAAACGGGAAGACTGGTTGCCTAATAGCCTTCTGACGGGGAAGGGTTTTCTATTCTTGGTGATCGGTTGTTGCTTTAAAAAAAACAACCAAACAAAAAAGAAACACAAAAGAAGTTTTCCATTTAAAATATGGCAATTCCATTATTTCATTTTCATGTGATGGTTTCTAGAAATCCCCCCAACTGTCTACATGTAATTTGGTTGAGCGGCTTTAAAATTCAAAGATATTTGATCGTTATCTTCTTTCCTTGAAATAGCTTCTCCTCTGGATGGGTTAGGAGTTTTGTCCATTTACTTTTCATTTTACCCTGTCCTTTTGGTAGCAACTAGAGTTTTTGGAGTCTGAAATTGTCATAGAGTTGTGACATGTCCAGCTGCGGGAGCTGCCTGGTCCTCCTCTCGCTTCCTTCTTTTCCTTTCCGTGCTCTGCCACCTCTTCCCTCCCCCAGGCTGGGCTCAAGTCCACCAGAGGTACATTTTCCTCATTTGTGGACAAGCGCTGCCGGGTGAGCTGCCTGTAGCCTGCATAATTCTTTGCTATGATTCACCCTTTGTTTTGCCAACTTGTTATTTTTTTAGAGAGTGGGTAGTAAGTCCTCCTGCTATCTCGGGATAGTTTTGTAATACAGATTTTTAATGGAGTTTCTTATATCTTAAGAACAGTGCATTTCCTGTGAATTCTATAGTGTCTAAGAATTTGGAGATGGAGAGTGGGAAAGAGGTGTATATATATTTTTTTTATCTTTTTTTTTTTTCAAGTGAGTAATGATTTGACATGCTCTGTTTCAGTACATGTTACCATGGCAATGACTGCAGGGACTACAACATCCTTTCCCATGAGTAACCACACCCGGGAGAGAGTGACGGTGGCCAAACTTACACTGGAGAACTTCTACAGCAACCTAATTATACAGCATGAAGAGAGAGAAACCAGGTACTGGCTCTGCTTCCTCTTGACCCTCTTCAGCTATTCTTGGTTGCCTTTTGGCAGTGTTTGTTCAAGGGCACTTTGATCCCCATGCATGGAGCAGTTCTCAGAAGTTTTTCTCTCTGTACTTGGTAGCAAGGAGCTAATCCCTGAAGGCCACAGGCTACCTTTCAGCTGCTGGCTGTGCTGGTAGACCTGTGAACATCCCCTGCTGCTGCACCAAGCAGTCACTGAGTGATAGAGGACCTCCACTTTCGACGTTCTCATACAATTTACCTCCTCATCAGAGTATTACCACTTTGCGGAAACCACTCTGTGCAGGGTCTTATTTTGCAGCACGTGCGAGGTTTCTACTTCTGCGTGTGGGGTTGGTGACCTCTGATTCCTCTGCGTGTGCCACAGGGAATAAACTCTACAGAGGTAGAGGCTGCAGAGCTGTTGATGGGTGGTAACTTGGTTTTCTGTCAGCCAGTGGTTTGTGGTGTCTATTCATGCTCTGCAGCATGGAGCTTATGCCAAGACTCATAAACCCTGCAGAAGGGAGTGTATAGGACTGACAGGAAAGGTTTTTGACAGGGTGATGGGGAAAGGAAAGGATGCAGAGAGCTGGGAGTGGCCTGGTGTGAAAATAAGGGGCAGTAAAGAGCATAGGGTTGGTGGCTCTTGGGTGGGCAGGAAGAATTTTGGGGATAATGTAATAACCACCTCTAAATTCTTCTTGGGTGGTGTTGACTGGTACTCCATGTGCGGGAGTATGTGTTGGTCATCTTCACTTTAACTTCTCTTGTCGATGTCCCGTTCTGCCTCTGATGTGGTGAAGTGCTACTTGAATTAAGTGTCAAAGCATCAAGCATTTGATTATAATGAATTTTGTGTTTCAAATTGTCATCAGCATGGGAAATTATCATTCCCCTGGTAATATGTTTTTAATTGAGAGGTTTTCAGCCAAGCAACAGGGTTTCTGTCTTCATCATATTTAGTCATTATCCCATGTAATTGAGTCGCTTCTAGTTAAGAGAATAGACTGTCTACTGAGGGCCTTTAATTTAGGGGATCCTGCTGTATTTCCCAAAGTGCAGAAAGACACTAGCAGCCTGGCACCCAGCCTTCAAACTCTTGGCTGCTGCTAGCGGGTAACCAGTTGTCTGAAAGCTGCACCCTGACAGTCGTAAAGAAGCGTCCCATGGGTGGAAGAAGAGGGGTCCAGTAGACAACATTGCCAAGTGCTGACCCCCTGCCATCTCTGGGGTACTCCCAGGCTTTACTCCCTGCTCAGACCCTCCCAGCCTGGCATGGCACCAGCTGGAGTAGCTCCTGGAACCATGAGCCCTGGCCCGGACAGGACACTGGGAGGAGATGATGATGAATCCAGAGGGGAAGAGTTAGTTGGCACAAGAGTAAGGGGAGTAGGACCAGGTGTGTGACCAGGGAGAGGTCAGCAAGGCTGGGGCTGAGGGTGAAAGGTGGAGCTGGCTGAGGCATTGGAGGTAGAGCTGAAATAGAAATGGTGGAAAAAAACATGTTTATTCTGATTCATAATCCTGATTTATAAAAACAGCCTTACTTCAACAAGATTATATGAAGAAATATAAATCATTAGAATGATAATATGTGTGGACCTTTAATGCCTGATTCTGCAAATACATAAATATGTGCTTAAATTTTCTTATACATTTTCAACAGCTTTGGTCACAAATGAGTAAATGGATGGAGTGGTCAGTAAGTCTTCAAATTTCCATTTGACGCAAATTCTTTGGTGCCTGGAATATGTGAAGTAAAGGCATTGTCTTGCTGTAGCATTATGTTTGTTTTTAATAAATAATAAAAAGCAATCTCCTGTTTCTCCACTTTGCAGGCAGAAGAAGCTAGAAGTGGCTATGGAAGAGGAAGGCCTTGCAGATGAGGAGGTAAATACTACTTAAGTAACCTTTGAAGAGGCTGCTTTGCTTTTGTCGCACTACTTCAAATTGGCATTACAGAAACATTAGCTAATTAAGTTTTATTTTATAAATGAATGTTCCCCCTGTAAATAACTTGTTTGTTAGGGAAGGTGTGAATATGCTTGAATGATACTTGCAATAGCTGAGGCTTTTCATGCCACCGTTAGTCCTTACAGAATCATAGAATCGTTTAGGTTGGAAAAGACCTTCAAGATCATTGAGTCCAACCATCAGCCATGCCCACTAAACCATGTTATGAAGTGCCTTGTCTATGTGCTTTTTGAATACCTCCAGGGATGGTGACTCAACCACTTCCCTGGGCAGCCTGTTCCAATGCCTGACAAATGTCTTGTGAGACATATGGCTGCAGCAAGTGTATAGCATGCTTGGCAAACAATTTTAATCTTTGAAGTTGTATTTGGCAAGAAAAAAAGGTGAGATGCACTTAGAAGAAGTGAGCAGAAAGCAAAATGCTGAACCATTTTTTCTTGATTGAAACAATAAACTGGGCACATGCCTGGTCCATTCAGATACAGATGAGGAGGAATCTGTCTGGTTGGTATCTCTCAGAACTTTGGTCAATAAGTTGCTTTTCTGAGGTCCATCACACCATGGCTGCCTGTACTGCCTTCAGGATAGGCAGGGAAGTAAGTAGGAACAGTGCCTCAGTCATTTCTGAGTTTGTGCAGCTGCCATAGCTTCTGGGAAGAGGGAAAAGCGAGTGTGGGTGCGTAATGCCATCTTGTGGTTTTCAGTGACGCTGCCATCCTAGTACAAAATCTGGCAGCTGCCTGATCGATGGATCAGGTTAGCAATCTCTGAGATCTTCTCGGCAACTTTGGGAGCATGGCTTGGTGTTTTGTCTTCTCTCAGGGTGAATCCCATTGACATTTCTATAGAACAAAATATATGACAGGGTTTGGACATATTTTTCTTTCAAATATGATGTTTGCCTGCCATAAATGAAATGGATTTTGCTATAGATAGTGTGAGTTGGATCTCTGCTGCCTGTTAGGGTCCTTGTTGCCTCTCATCACTTTTCAGTGGGGTGTAAGTTTCAGTTTTTATTGGTGTTTCGGGGCATCACGAAGGAAGAGTCCTTGCCTCAGCTAGTGACTTTGGTCTTTGAACTGATGTACTTTGTTTGAACCAATGTGATTTTTTTTTCCCCTTCGTTATTTTTTATTACTGTTTCTTTATATCCAAGTAATACAAAAAATAAAACAACCCCTCCAAAAAAGTGAAAATGGGCCTGAGGCCTCAATATAGAAGACTGCTCATGGATCATACTTTGAGAAATTCAGAAAGACTTCTCCTTTTACATTTTCTCTGTAATCCTAATGGGAGAGAGAATACTTCACAGGAAGGGAGATTGTATATCTTGATTTTCTACTGTCAGATGACTTATAAATTTCTGTGTATGTGTCTCCTTAGAAAAAACTGCGCAGGTCACAACATGCTCGCAAAGAAACAGAGTTTCTGCGACTGAAGAGGACTAGGCTTGGCTTGGATGACTTTGAATCTTTGAAAGTTATAGGAAGAGGAGCATTTGGGGAGGTTTGTGGCATTCTTGCTTGAACAGGATGTTCAAATTGGATTCAACATTAAAATGAAACATTTTAACTGCAGAATAAAAAGTTACAGTTGGGGTGTTTTATTGCTGAAGAATAGCTATTTGAGTAATTGGGCGAGTGTGATAAGTCCAGTAATGAATTACATGCATTGATTTCTCAAGGCTCCTTGGAAAGGCCCTTAGTTTCCCACAGCTTCCCAAACTGATGTTGCCCATGTGGCCCCCTGAAATGGTGGATTTGCAGTGGCACAGCTCCTCTCTGTAAACATCCTCCCTGACCTGTGTCATATCACAGTTGTATCTGCTCCTGAATTGTAGCGTACAGAATCTCACGGCTACCTGGAATTTGCTGTGCCTGCTAACTTTTCCTAAAACCTAACTGCTTCAAATTGTCTGTTCATCACTAGTGATGTACATGGTGTAGAAATATTTCTTTTTTCCATGTGTTTTTAAATGTTTAACAAAAGAACTTTTCCATGTCCAGCAATTTTGAGCCTTCTGGTAGATTCCACACTGGGGTCTAGTTTCTGACGTAGAGAAGATTGATTGGGTTGTATTTCTCATTATAGGTACGCCTCGTTCAGAAGAAGGATACAGGTCATATTTATGCAATGAAGATACTAAGAAAAGCTGATATGCTGGAGAAAGAGCAGGTTTGTGTTGTATAAGTCCCCTAGATTTCAAACTTACGCTGTCTAGAATGTTGCCAAAGTTCTTTGTGGCAGATACTATTTGGTCATATTTTCCACTTCGAAAGCCCCAGTAATGGTATAGCAATCCAAAGCATCTATGGAGTTGCTACCACCATACAAAAGAATAAGTAGAAGTTAGGAAATAAGGTCATGTAAACAGGATTTTCAAAAATGTTTTATTTACAACCAATTTGGAATCATGACAAGGACTTTTTTTTTTCCTCCCTTTTTTATCAATGCAGGCCTTATAGTACTTAATCTGTAAAAGTGCATTTCAAGGAAAATGCTTTTTGAAAGGTAATACTGTGCCAAAGTAAAAACTGACAGTATTTTCTTTTGATGGTTAGATACCAACAGATGTCACATTGTTCATTGGCTTTGTTTTCCGTTGTTTTGCTTTTTAGTTGGGTCTTGTTTTGTTTTGCTTTGGTTTTGTTAGTTTAGTTTTGGTTTTGCTTTTACTCTTTAGGTAACAATTCACTGCAAATTCTTGGTAGGACACAGCAAGTATTTTAGCACCACAAAGCAAAGAAATCAAGTGTGGATGTCTCAAGCAAATGGGCAGATAAGAGGACTTTTCCATACCGGTCCAAACCTTACCCATCATTTGCTCTTGTATTACATTTCCCTGCAGTGGTACTGTAGTTGTACTTTATTTTTTTTCTGGTGCAGACTTTTTGTCTTCTCAAGCCCATGCCTTGAATATAGGGAACCAGAGGAGCAGCATGTTCGGCACAGCAGCCAGGATGCATGTGGCCCTCTGGTTGAATCCCTGCCCCCATTTCATAACATGATGTGGCAAGGAGGCTGAGCTCACACTCTCCGTTTAGTTTGGGATGGTATTCTTCCCTGGAGAGTGTTTATCTGCTGTAATTTTCATTGCCTGGTTAGTTCAATGGAAAGCAACAAAGGACACAAATACAAGAAAATTAAGTTTCGCCCCCCCCCCCGCCTCAAGCCTGATAGCACTGGAAGATATCCTGGCTGTTATTTAAGCAAGGTTTTAATATTATATTTTATAGCTACATTGAGGAGTGGAGGGTGGAAAGAAATATTTTCTAATGAGAATAGATAGAGCTAGATAAATCAACGTTCGAGTGCCTACTACAGAGAGGGCGACTCATTGCCCTGTGAAACCCTGTGAAAAGAACACATGCATATAAAGATGCTTCTGGCCAGTAGAACTGGAGAAGGGATGCAGAAGACTGTTTGCTGCTTATTGGAAATAGTCCTTGAAGCTGGAATAGTGGTACATATTTTCTCTCCAGAAGTTGCTTTCTGTTGTATGAATAATGAAAACCTTGCAGCTGTCAAGAAGTATTTTTCTGTGCATGTGTATTTCATTTCCTTCAGGATGAGGGTACATTCTAGTGAAACACACACCACTCCTCCAATCTCCATCATTCTTAGTTTCCAGTGAATTCATGGGGTAGCAGCTCTCTGTATGTTTTTCAAAGCCTTAGCTGGGACTGGAATATCCTGAGCAAGGTCAGATGTTCCCAGACTCACTTGCCCAGGACCAACATCAGCAGCAGTGGTGGCCATATCCATTCTGGGCCAGCTTCATGCACATCACTTGGAGCAGTGCCTCCATTTTCTCTTCCCTTCCCCTCCTTAAATAGCCCAAGACCCTGACCATTTTTGCACTGCTCTAACACTAGCCACTCAGCTCGTTGCTACCTGCTGTCATCTGTAAGGGCTGAAACTCATCCTAGCTCTTCTCCCACTTGGCCAAGGCACTTGCCGTGCAATTCAAATAAGATTTGCCATGTACGCGTGTAGGAGCAGTCTCCATGTACCGTCTGGAAGGGGTTCATGCACCATCAGCAGTGTGTGCAATGTGGGTTTGGGAACCAGACAGTAGTTCACTGTAAGCCAGGCATTTCTCTCTTCACGGCGATGAAGGAATCGGGTTTTGCAGGAAGTCATTAATTTAGACACTGTGCGACCCTTGCTAGAGAAGATTCCCTAGGCTTATCTTGCCAAGTTTAAACAGTGAGATATCTGTACAGAAGTAGCTATTAGCTCTTTGTATACATATATGAGAAATCTGGTAACTTCTGACAGTAATCATAATGCATCTACCATTTTACCTCTTGGTTCTTGCATTCTTTAAGACCAGCTCTGGCCTTTTCCGATAATTTTGTCAGTATTTGCACCTTGAGTTGCCCGATAAATTTTTGTCTCAGCTTGCAGTAGGGACACTACCATATAAAGCTCTGTGATGATCAGCTCTATAATTTTTTTGAATGTTCCTATTTCATTTTAGGGCATAGTAAAAAAGGGAGTTGCACTTTTCCACCAGCTTCGTTAGTTCCAACAAACAAAACCAGCTTAACAAGTTATGCTTTATGTTTCTAGAGATTGCTCCTGCAAAGTTGTGTGAGTGGTTATTTTCAACATTGAGTTGACTTCTGTGGGTTTCTGGTGGGTATTTTGCGAGGATCTAGTAGGATCGTTGTAGGATCTAGTAAAAACTTACGAAAAATATGAGTATGAAAAGAGCATGAAAAATAGTTTCTTTGCTAAAGATCATGAAAATATATCGCAGGACTAGGAATATAATATGGTGTTGCTTGTTGAAATATTTAAAATGTCCTTTAATAATAGTAATTTTTAAAAAATTTAGGTGGCCCATATCCGAGCAGAAAGAGATATTTTGGTTGAAGCGGATGGAGCCTGGGTAGTGAAAATGTTTTACAGCTTTCAGGATAAAAGAAATCTTTACCTGATCATGGAGTTCTTACCTGGAGGTAAGCTGCATGTTGTAGTGTTAGGTGATACAAGTACTTCTTCCTTAGCTTTTTGTTGTCAGCTTCATAAAATGTTAGAAACACTCATGCTCTGTAACTTGTGATAATAAAAATTTTAACGTTGTTTTAAATGAAGTCCCAGTAATGTAACCATTCCTGACTTTTAGGGGAAGGAGAAGGGTTATGAAGGGGTGTCAAAATAGACTTGGATTAAGTAATTATTCTAATCCAACATTCCGATTTTTACTGCTGAAGATATTAACGGTAAAAACAACAACAACAAAAGCTCTTGTTTAAACAGTTTATTTGTGTGATACATGTATTATGTGTTAAAATTCACTATATCTTCCTGGGCTATACAATTAAAGTTCCTACTTAGGATTTTCAACAGTTTTACATCCAGTTTACTAAAAAAGTATGTTGGGTTTGTAGATCCTTGCAGTAATAGTTTTATAATTAGTAGCTGTAAGGCCAGTTACAAGGTTAAATTTGGATTCTACTGGGGTTTCACAGAGAATTAGTCTGGTGGTTAAAATGTTCTGATTTCTAAGCTGTATTTTCTTCTCTTTGATTAGGTGACATGATGACCTTACTAATGAAGAAAGACACCTTATCAGAAGAGGAGACACAGTTTTACATTTCTGAAACTGTGTTGGCCATAGATGCTATTCACCAGCTAGGATTCATCCACAGAGATATTAAACCAGATAACCTTCTGCTGGATGCTAAGGCATGTAATGTGCATGTTAAACTGCCTTTGCTTTAAACATCTCAGTCTGCAGATAATGCCGTTTATAGTGGTGCTAATTGGTGGGAACCAGTAGGGCTGCACCAGTAATTTAAACTAGCTGGAGTAAAGGCAGAAAATGGTCACTATCTTTTTCTTGCAGAACACCAATATACTTAAAGCAAAACTGCCCTTGTTTTTTGTTGGAAAGCCTTTTAACACTTTTAAGGCTTTTAAGGCAAGCCTTTAAGTGAGAAGGGTGTCCAGGTGCTCATATTCATACACATTAAAAACATACACTTAGTTACTCCAAGATGAATGAAAGCATAAATATTCAGGCAGTATTAAATAATCAGTTCAATTCCTACAGTTACCTCATTTGTCTTATTACCTGCTCACCGGGAGAAGTACTCTGTCTGTTAAGACTGACTATAGCGAGCCATGGAATGGACCCAGTAAGCATCATACACAAGTCTTTAGACTATCTAGCACTGATGTCTGGAAACCTGATTAAAGCCAGGTTACCATCAAAGCAAAACAAAATAATTTTGTCCTGGAGGCTTTCTCAGTCTGTGTTATCCAGTTCAAAACAAGAACAGGCAAACTAGCTGCCCTCAGCTGTTGCAGAATTGTAGGTTTAACCATTCCCAGAGGCAGTAACCTGTTGGAGAGAAAACACACTCTCACAGTATACCAAGATTCAGTCATTATTTGCCTACTTGTCCTGGATTAGGTAATCCTATGCTAGTCTATCATGGCCTAAGAAGGCACAAGCAGTTATTAAAACTTTCTTTTTTGAGCACTACCTTTCTAAAGTATGTTTTCATCTTCTCTGATTTGTTTTTTTGTTCTGTTTTGTTTTGGTTTGGTTTTGGTTTTGGTTGGTTTTTTTTTTTTTTAGGGTCATGTAAAACTGTCTGATTTTGGGCTATGCACAGGTTTAAAGAAAGCTCACAGAACAGAGTTCTACAGGAACCTTACACACAACCCACCAAGTGACTTCTGTAAGTATTAAGGTGTCCTAGTTAAACATTTAAATAGTTTTGAGTTGCAGCTTTGCCACATCATAGTTTATTTCTGCTGGAATAAGCAAGATTGGTCAAGCTGATTGCATTTAATTGGAAAACTGGAAATGCATGTTCACTGGGACATGGAAGCATTTCACAGGAAACAAATTATGATATCTGCAGTGTTAATGTATTTTTGCGCGTTTGTACACAGATACAAATACACATAATGGAATGTGTCTGTGTTTTAATGTATTTTTCATAACAGTGTTAGTGAAATTACAGAAACACTCTTGCAGAAGGGACATGGGTTTCACTGACTTACTGAAGTCAGTGACAATCTCATGCAGCTTTTCATAAGAGTAAAGTTGTTCATCAGCATGCCTTGGTGACACATCCTCATTAGTGTTTTATTCTACAAATGTAAAATTCCTCTGCAGTTCTTCTTGGATTCTTCTTGTTGCTTAAAAAACCATCACCCGTATCTGAATATATGTTGCCAGCTGCAACAATAAGTGCTGTTGATCTCAGACCAATCTGTAAAACTTTTAGCAAGTTCTAATTTAGAATTGCTGATCATGTGATCATGTGTCCTACTTGTATGAGTTTCAGCTGCAAATTGGACACTAGTTATTCATTATCATTTTCCCATCTCCAGTTATAATTAAATATTTGTTTCTAGACTAAAGCATTCTAAAGATATAAAATAGTTATTCTTTCAAAACAGAATGTTATCAATCTTTTATTTAAATTCTCACAAATGCATTTATTATCTAATAACTATTTTGTAAATCAGCATTTCAGAATATGAACTCAAAGAGGAAAGCAGAAACATGGAAGAAGAACAGGCGACAGCTGGTGAGTTAATGAAATTATGTATAATTTATTTTTCTTTTAAACTATTCACAGAAAACGTTAAATAAAAACTCAGTACTAATGCTACTGGTTTTTAAAATCTGGAAGGCCCTCATCCATTACAGATGTCATTCTCTTCAAGCTCCTAAAATTGCAAATAACTCAAAAGAAGGTGGTTTAGTGATTCCAGTTGTGGAATAGCTCAGAGATCAGGGTTGCGTTGTCTGTCTGTTTTCTTGAGTATCTTGAGATTGTCTCCTAGACTGAGCTGGTATTGACACTGCATGTGAACTCCTGGGTTTAATTCCTGCAGTTCAGTGTCGCAAGAAGATGCGTAGCTGTGTGGTTCTTTTTCAGAGAATTGTGGGGAAAACTTCTTTATCCTTCTGCTGAATGGGAGTATGATGGAAAGGCAGTGGAGGGTATTGGCACTGGAGTGCTGCAGCCAGGGTTTATAATGAAGAGTGCTCAAGTAATTAAGGGAGCTATGGCATTAACTGAATCAAAGGAAAGTATCTGTCAGCCACGGGATTTCAGAATTTCAGCCCTGCTCCTGATTTTCACCAAATAGGAGTTGTAAAAACCTCAGTTTTCAAATTTTTGAACTCTTTATTTTGCACACTCTGTTTAAAAAGTGATATGCTGCAGTATTCCCAAAAAACTTTTGGGTTGTTTTTTCTTTCCTCATGAGACATGAGATTACATTGCAATCATGCCACCTCATAGGGGTTGTATTTCACACCCTTACTCCCACTTGGAGTTGGATTCCTGAAAAGACTACATCTCCAGGTCAGTGAAGACTGATGTGGCAGAACTGTGTGGTGAAGCTATATGAATCACGAGACAGTCCAACAGAGAGAATAAAAGGCCAAAATGAAACTTGTATCAACACTATTTGAAAAGGAGCTGTATTCTTGGTTTTCCATTGGTTCAAAACTTTGGCTCTGTCCAATGAAATGAAGTATTTTGTTTCTGGTCAGACAAATGAAAGTAAAGGTTTTTCTGGCAAAACCGGTTTTGGTGGACTTTTTTGGTTTTGTGGGGTTTTGTTGGTTTTGGGGTATTTCCCCCTCGCTGCCCCCCACCACCGCCCTGTGCAAAATTTTCCATCAGTAAAGAGAAATTCCCAAATAGCTAAAGATTTAGTAATTAGTTAGAATCATCTAGGCTGCACATTTAAAAGGTTAAAAAGATGGAGTCTGGGTCCAGTAAGAGCTCAAATAAATTTTGTAATGAAGACAAGGTGATACATGGAACAGCTAGTGTATCACGAGTGTCACACATGGGAATCTACCATTGGTTATCCCTTTTTAAAACAAACAACAACAACAACAAAACCCACCCCCCAAAAAACCAAAACAAACTACAACAGCAACATAACTTCTTGGGTATTTTAGTAATGCGGCTAACTGAAACTTTAGCTAAGATGACCTTCTGATATTGCAGTGGGAATATTTTATGATTTTGTCATATTTAGGAGGATGGTTTCCATTTATTTTCAAGGTTCTCTGTGCTTACTTATGTAAAAGAATAATGTTCTTGGGATTTTAGATCCTGTGAATTCTCAAATTAAGCATTCTTGTCTATCCAGATAACAAGATCCTATGTGTGAATCCCCAGAAAAAGGTTTTGTGAAGTGTAAAAACGTAGTATTTATCTTTCAAAGAGTTTATTCTTTTTTTTCCAGGCATATTCTACTGTTGGAACCCCAGACTATATTGCACCAGAAGTATTTATGCAGACTGGGTACAACAAGCTGTGTGACTGGTGGTCTTTGGGAGTGATTATGTATGAAATGCTAATAGGTATGTTAAAGACCCCAACTTGGGAATCATTCAAAGGGTTGAAAGATAACAGGGTCTGTTAGTTCACTGAGTCTGATCCCCTGCATAGTGGAGGTACCAGAATTTCATTCAGTTCTACCTGAAGTAAGCCCCAAATTCGGCTTCCAGAAAACTTTGTCCTCCCACCTTTCCAAGAAGACAGCAAGAGATTATGCCTCAGTTAGTTGTTTCAGTGAATAACTGTTCACTATTAAATGTTTTTGAGGTTCAGTCTCATTACTTGGAAGTAACAAAACACCTTTAATGTTGCATTACTAAAAAGAAAACTTTTGGCTGGTACTACCTGTTAGATTTGGGAGTCGTAGTGGCAAAAGCAGAGGCCCAGGTCATTTTTCTGGGAAAGCTTGTTAATTTTTCTATTTGTGGAAAGCTTGTTAATTTTTCTATTTGTTTGTGCAGGGTATCCACCTTTCTGTTCAGAAACGCCGCAAGAGACTTACAGGAAAGTTATGAACTGGAAAGAAACATTGGTATTTCCTCCAGAAGTGCCCATTTCAGAGAAAGCAAAGGATTTAATTCTAAGGTTAGTAACAAAAGCCCACTTCTGGCCACTCACTCAGACATAGTTATCTTCCATTATGTTAACTTTCCGTTCTGCATGAAGGAAGCTTTAGTTTGGAGGGAAAGTTGGTTTCTTCTCTGTCACCATCCTTGATGGATTATTTTTTTTAGTCTTTTTCCCTTTGCCATTTGTTTAATGTGATGAAATAAGCTATAATGATCTTGATTTGTACCATGATATCAGGAGAAACAGAACAGACTGGGGAAAAAAAGAAGAAAAAAGAAGTTGTTAACACACAATTTTTCTCTTCTCAGAGAGAACTAGTAAATAATCACTTGCCAGCATTTAATGTACTGAACAGAAATCTTTGGATGGTTTGGATTTACTCACTTCTTCCAAAATGGCAGTTTTTAATCCATTCAGTTTGCACTGAAGTTCTTGTGAGGGGTTTTGGTGTCAAGGTCAGGCAGAAATGCTCTCTTGCCCTGGGAGGTTTGCGGGGCGGGGGGTGGTCTTTGGCTTAGATTTTTTAACACACACACACACACACACACACACACCCCCGCCCGAGATAATATTACAAGCTTACACAATGTTGTTACAAGCAAAAAGGGAAAGGTACTTCATAGGCACAGCTAAGAACTAGAATTTATTAGTCCAAGCAGTGGTCCAGTAGCATCCAACAAACAGTTATTCTTAATCCAGTTACAGTGATATTAACAGCTCAAGTTATTTAATTATTGCTAATCCTCATTAATAACAGTTTTATTATGTTTTCAGTATCTGTTTCTCTAGTGTTCTGCTTAACTTCTCCTGTGTGTTGTCAGCATCCTGAGTTCTTTGCTGGAAAGAGTACAGTGTTGCTGCTGAGGATTTCTTCTTCCTCAGTCTTTGCTGCGTTTGGGACATGTTTAGATATTTCAGGCAGTTTATTTGTCAACAAGTCTTGCTTATGAATTTACTTATACAATGACTACTTGAATTTATTAGTTTTTCTCCATACATGGAAGGATTTAAATTAGGATAAAACACCTTTAGTTACAGACCACTTACTAAAATGAGGTCAAAACAGCAGGCAAAAAATACCTGGCCATTGAGTACTTTGTCCATTACAGCTTGGACAAGTTAGGCAACATATATTTCAACTTAAAGAAAGTTGCAGACAGAGCTCAAGTTTCTTTATTTTTATGGATACAGTTAAAACCAAACTAAAATAAGCTCAAGTTCAGACAAAGCCTGAGACCTGGTCTGGCTAGTTCTTGTTAAGAGGTTTGAGGTCTATTATTGGTACTTGGCATCAACCAGCTGGCTGGGCTGCAGTAGAAATATAAGCAGTTTTTTTTTCCCAAGTGACACTCAACTATAAGTAAAAGAACATTACAGTCTATAATTGGAGACAGTTTATAGCCTAACTTGCTATGGTACTAAATTACCTGCTCAAAATTTCACTAACTAGCAAGAAGGTGACCTTTTTTGTATTGCATTGTATTGATGTGAAAAATGCCTTGTGAAACTGGATGATGTGACTGTGTGGAGAGATTATGAGTTCAGGATAACTAAATCAACAATCAGAGGCTTTGCTCATCTAGGCAAACAGGATTTCATTTAACAAAGGCCAGCTGACTTTTAGAGCAACAGGAGACCCACATCCCTGTGCTACCAAGTACTCCCCATTTCCAGGAGATCGTCAGGTGACTCCACACTTGGCAAGACCAAGCTTTTTGTTTGACATGGATGTTTTTTCCTGTTATTGTAAACCTCCCTCTTCGTGTCACTGTTGACACCTTTTGCCATCCTCAAAGAGACTGCAAGGACAGTGTAAAAATATAAAGCAGTTATCTTTGCTAACACATACAAAAGATATCTAGGATTTAACAAACTCCTAGGCTAAGCATTGGTATGGTCATCATCTCCTTGATGAGATATGTCAGAGTCTTTTCCAGCCAGCTAGGCATGAGTCCAGGCAGGCATCAGTCCAGAGGAGAAGGGTCAGCCTCTGCTGCTCCCTGGAAAAAATCCCTGATGTCACTGAGTTGCTGTCAGAGAACTTTCACCTCCCTATTTTGTTTCTTTAAGATTTTATACTTTTCCTTGTTGGTGTTTTTTCTCCTGCCTATTTGAGCAGCTGACAGTCCCCATCTCAACAATCCTATCTTTGTCTCCAATTTCACCTTTTTCTTCTTACTTGACTCTATGGACTTTCTCACAGCTGCTTCTCATAGATTGTCAATTTCTTCTGGAGTCTGAGCTGAGGTTATGCAGCTGGGCCATATCAGAAATAGGCCTTGAGTCTTTGTACCACCAGTACTTGGATGTCTAAGGAGAGGGAAGAGGGGGTGACAGGGAGAATAGGGACATGGCATGTTTTGAATGCGTCTAGCTTATTGTAGTTCCAAAGTGTGACATCAGAGAGTAGTCCTGTTTCACTAAGTGTACTTGTTCCTGTTAGTGTGACTTTGAAACATGGATTTTAAATAGATGAGAACATGCAGAGGAGTTTTCAGTGATAGGGACTTAAGCCTCCATTCCAAACTAATCTTACAGGGCTAGAACTTGCAGCAACTTTTCACAAACTTTGAAGATGGTGATGCAACAGTTTAGAAAAGGTGTAAGTTACTGTCATCATAGCTTTTTGTTTTGGCACTCCAATAATATTCTGCTTCTATTATTTCCCTTCTTTCCTAGATGCAACGGGCTGCTTGTAAATTACCCCAAGTGATGGCACAATTTGAAAGAACTTCCTCAAATTCCTGATATAGGATACCACAGCAGTTTTATATGCTGTTGCTTCCATCTGCATTTATTGTAACATTCCCTTTATTTTTTCCACTTTTTCAGGTTTTGTATTGACTCAGAAAATAGAATTGGTAGTAATGGAGTAGAGGAAATAAAAAGTCATCCATTTTTTGAAGGAGTGGACTGGGGACATATCAGGTATATATATATTTGTATATATATACACACACGTTTTACAGAGAGAATAAAAGCCATGAAAGAAGAATTTCATGTACTATGATGTCAAGGATAGTTATTTCCAATTTATCTTTTATTTTGAAGGGCAGCTACTGGCAAGCAGTAGGTGGGTGACAGCGAAGGTGTCCAGGCCTTGCTGACATTCATAGATCTGATCAGAGTTTAATTGTCTTGAGATGCCTCAGATTGCCCCAGAGTCCCCAGGATGTAAAGAAATTGTGGTAGGGTGGCTGTGTTATTCCTGATGTATGCTCTGATATCAGCAGAGAGCTCCTCCTCCAGTAGTAATGGGCTCTGCAGCTATTGCTATCATTGACTTTTTTTGTAATAGGAGCATAAGAAAAGCAAACTCTATTCCAAAAAAGCAGGGGAAATAGATGAATGGAGAGACAGCGAGTAGGAGGAAAACACAGGGCATGTCTTTACTGCATGCTGCAGATACTACACCTGAGTGAACTGGTATGTCTACAGAGTGCTGGGCAGAGGCACTGACTCACCTCAAAGTTGCAGCCTTTGTGGCCAAATTCTGCTGGGCCAAGCCTGGGTAGAGGTCCTGGCCGAGGCAGCCATACCAGTTCCAGCCTGAGCTTGTACCTGCAGGTGGTGAGGTACATCTGCACGTATCCGAAGTGGTAACACCTTTAGAGCAGACTTTGGTGGCCCCACAGACAATTTCAGTTGAAATGATAGCTACTGTTCAGCTCTCTTTAAGGTTTGAGGTAGTCTGCTCTTTCAGTAATACTGCAGTTTTCTACATGAAAATCCATACTGCGGGCATATGATTGTCCAGCTCCAGTAGTTCTCATTTCTTCTGGTGCAGAAAGCCTCATTTAACTTATCTTTTCAGCGTGGGAGACATTAATACGCAGCAAGAGCAGTAACATATCTGTTCATGCCACATTTGGCAACCTGGCAAAATGGTTTCTCTGTTCCACCCAGGAGTGGATTTAATTGTAATTGTAATAATTACAACCATAGTAAGTTTACAGATGTAAATTAATGACTTTCCCACAGGGCCGTGTTCCAGTTTGAATGCTTTCGTGGGACAGATGACTTAAGCAACTTTGAAAGCCACGTTAAAATTTCTTAAAGGGCTGCCTAATTGTTGAGCTAATAAAGCAGTAACATGTCAGAGCCAACCTATTTTGGATGAGAAATACTGGCAACTGAGTGTCAGAAATAAGAGTTACAGTCAAAAGTATTTGGATGAGGTCCAGGCTGATGAGCACTGGAATTGTAAAGCAACACATCTGATGGCTCCAAATGCAAGTAAAATCCTGCTTGGCTGGGTAGGCTGGGTTTATGAAATGAAGGTAACCACAGTTGTTCTTGGTAACAACCAAGATTGTAGTGATAGCTGTGTGGCAGATAAGTGTGGAATGCTGTTTCAGTTAATGGGGAAAATTATGTTTTCCCCAAGTTTGCCAAGAAGATACTAATGCTAGATAGGAAACCAATAAATCTCCCCATGATGTCAGCAAACAGGTGAGTCAGATACATCTCTGATGGACTCAGTGGAACCTCTGTGCTTTAAATTAAAGGGATGTTGTAACTGTAAAAAGCAAAGTTAAACAAAACTGGAACTTAATGTATCTTTTCCTAGTATTGACTATTCTGGCATTTATTTCTATTTGCAGGGAAAGACCAGCTGCAATCCCTATAGAAATCAAAAGTATTGATGATACTTCCAACTTTGATGAATTTCCTGAATCTGATATTTTACAGCCAGGTGAGACTGCCATTGTAAATTCCAAATTTCTATCTATGACATGTCAGAATACACCACGGATGCTTTTGTTGTTGTTGTTTATATTCATTTTTCTGATAGCCTAATCAAGGTAATATACAGACTTGATCTAGAGACTTTTCTTTCAGATATAAATGTAAATCTATGATCTCTCATAGCTTCTACATCCTTAGAACTTTGGAGGAAAAAAAAAAAGCTCACAGATTTTAACAGTTAAATCTATTGGTAAAAATGGTTTGCATATATAGTGAGCACAGAAAACAGTACAGCTTTCTACCATACAGTCTGTCTAACCAACTTCTGCTAAAACATTATACACTGATTTGCTGTTGATCTTTAATGACTTTTGAGTTTCATGCCAAACATAATGTTCACATATTTGTGGGCAAAAATTTTCAGACAGATGATTATTTAACATAGTGATTTATGAACCTGAGTGGCTCTGCAATTTATTTAAAGTTAATTGTTAATTTCTATTGGGAAGTAGTAGGAAATTTTTATACATAAAAGGCTTGATTCTCTGACATGCCAAATTATCACAGCTCCCACTGTTTTCAGTGACTAATTAGTGTCTTGAAGATAGATATATAAAGATGATTAATTGATGACAGATAAGTGATGATGTACTAACAACCATAAGAATTATCAAAAAGCTGGGGTTTTTTTGTGAAATGCCTTTTATTTCATGGCAAGGAAGTTTGTCCTTTTAAGGCAAAAGCAATCAATCTCCAGTGCCTAAGTTCAGCTGTTGAAGTCCGTATTTGGATAATGCCAAGTACATTTGTATTTGTTTTGGCATTTCAGACCCACTGAAAATGTTACTGTATGTCTAGATACCTAAATACAAACTTTAGTATCGGTGTGTTTGGCATCGTGAGTTGAAAATATTGTTATAGAACTCTAAAAGTAGTAACCAGAGAGCTAAATATAGAAGCCCACTGCAGTGAATGTCCATATGCAGCAAGCCAGCCATGTGGGCTGTTCATAAAATAAAAGGAGGCTGTACAAGCCTTGCTGAAGCTGTGAGCAGGGAGGAAGTCCTAGGAGAGTAATATGTGCAGTTCTCTTGGGAGAACTTGGATGTATCTCTTTCTTCTGTTTGATGCGAGGATAACGCGATACGCATACATGTGTTTGTTGTGCATGGAGCATCCTATATGTTATGTTTTTCATAACTGTATATCCTGTGGGTGTGTTAGAGGTTCCTGTCAAGGTATGGGAGTCCCAAGGTATGGGAGGTGTGTAGACATACTAAAAAACCCCAAATCCCAAACAAATAAAAAAAAGAACTTTTTCTGCTTCAGAGATATATGCTGAACTTATAATTCTTCTCAGACCATTGACAAAAGGCAACTGACCTGATTAGAAACAGGATTTCTTCAAGGAATTTCTGCTGACTAGGCAAATAAGAGTTCAGGGCTGTTTATGTCAGTGCTCTGTGAACAGTCCTCTCAGAAGCAGCGCTGTTTTTAATTGTTTTGTTTTGTCTTTACTTTTGTTTCTGAATTCTAGTGCCAAACACAACAGAACCTGACTACAAATCCAAAGACTGGGTTTTCCTCAATTATACCTACAAGAGGTTTGAAGGGCTCACGCAGCGTGGCTCGATCCCTTCCTACATGAAAGCCGGGAAGTTGTGAAACAAAACACAAGCCTGCAAAAGATATAAAAATACAAACCTCAGGTAGCTGCATCACCAGACCTGCTTGGCGTTAGTTATCAATACATTGACTGTGGTGCGCATCGATTTCACAAGGAAATTCTACAGGATTAGGATTTCTAAGACTACTACAGGAATTAGTTGGCAGTGCCAGCTGGCTTTTTTTTTTTTTTTTAATATTTGAATATTTTTGTTAACTTTATTATACAAAGGTACTGGAATAAAAGGAACGTACATCCCTTTAACTGCACTGCCTATGTGTGTATAACAGTTGATCATGCCTCTCTGTACTGTGGCTTTGTACTGTAAACCATCTAATCCACCCAGGAGTAAAACATATCATTTTATGCAGCATTGTTGTTATACTGCTTACCTGGTGGGTTTTAGATACACAGTATAAAAAAACCATTGTCCGCATTTGCAAAATTCTCTGAGCAGTTGCTCAAGGGTGTTCCAGTTGTGGTGTGCAGATCCCCCATGAGTGTGGCAACATTGAATTATTTTAAATAGCAGTGTTCTGTGGGCCTACTTGTACCCTGCCTACCCTCACTTCCTCACTGAAGGGCTTTATTGGCCAATCATCCCTTCTTCTTTTTCTTCCTTTTTCCACTGTGATCTGTTTAGTGGTATTTCTGCTTTAAATGATAATTGATGGGTATTACTGTTTAAGATTATGATGCCTGTTGGCAACTTCAGAAGAAAAAAGGAATCTGAATAACAAATATTAGGATTTTTAACAGAAGGGAAACTTTCTGATACCAAGTTCTGAAGAGATAGCAGCATTTCCAGGACTGCATTCCTGCCTGTGCTGTAAAGCAGATCATCTTTTTGCTACTCGTAATTCAAATAGCCTTTTCTGTTTCTGCAAAATGTGTTCTAGAAAAGTGATCAAACTGCTGCTTTTTCTTTTTTGTCTCCCTGAGAAGTTCCAGGCAGAAGCGATCCTGATCTAGCCTTTTCTTTCCATAATACCCTGTAGCAGCCTCTGCCAAGCTAAAGGAAATGGAGCACCCCACTACATTCAGACTCCCCTGTGGGTTCCATCATCTTCTAGTATCTCCATCTAATGTGGACCATAGGATTAAAAAGGATAAGCTGAGTCTGCAGCCCAGTTTCCAGGAACCACAAACAACCATGACTGAATTGGGCAGAGCACCTAAATGTTATTTCTCCCAGTGAAGGATGGTGACAAACTGACAGCAGAGATAGGTCTCCTTCTCCTAAGTCAAGGAAACTGAAGCAGAAATCCCTCCATATGCAGGGTATGGTTTTGCTTCTCAGCCCAACAGCAGTTCAGGATTGAATTGCACTCCTCGAACAGTTTGCAATTATCTGGTCTCTGGCAAATTTATCTGTATCTCTGCCTGTACTAGCATATTATCTACAGTACTTTGAATCTATCGCAATACAGTAGAGATCTTTTGACGTCATTTTCTGGTTACAAAAGAGATTTACAGCAATGAACAATTCCCCAGTAATTGAACAAGCAGAGTCACTGTTGCTGTCTTTTCGTCTGAATGCAAGTGAAAGGCGCTCTAAAACCTCTGCAACACTCACCAGAGTGAAGCACAGGATGTTTTGGCATACAGCAGGAAAAACTCCATTAGACTGGGTTTTGCAGCAAAATGGAAGTGACTATTTATAAAGCCATTACAGAAATATTTATTGCTGTTAGGGACCATGGTATCAGCTGTTCTGAATTATTTGTATGCTTTAAAAACGTACTAGGGTGTTCATCTGCTGCATAAAAGACCATTTACCAGCAAGGCTTCTGGGCATTAGTGGCTTACTGATGTGCATGTGGTCTTTCCTAATCCAACAGCTACTAGGTTCCTCAGGGGCTTCAGTGATGTCTTTCCTCCAATATTTTGTCTCCCTTCAAGCATCCAATATGTGTTATTTATACTGCATTTCTACAAAAGATTTTAGTCTTCAGCTTATCAGAGGAGTAGCCAGTGCCTCAGGGCCCATCCAGTTTATACAGTGTTATATCAGAACATGGTGAAGCTAAACTTTTGCCTAAATGCCAGACTTATGTGGGAACAGCTCATTGATCTCTCAGTTTTTCTTCCCAGACCTTACACTAATTAACACCCCTTTACTGCTGCTGGGGCAAGATCCCTCAGAAATTTGCCAGTGTTGTTCTTAGCCTTGTCAGTGTAGTGAAGCTCAACTTGGATGTATCCATCCAAAGACTGTCCAAAAACAGTAACTCACTTAAATCCAACTTTACATTTTCAGAATTTATTCTGCCAGTGTCTTTGCAGCTTCTGAGGCTTCTCAGGAAAGGAAAATCCTTTTCTGAGGCCTTCAATCCATTCTACCAAGTCTGAGGAGCTTGGGCAGAAAATATGGGATGCGAATTTGGTCTCAAAGGACACTGCTATTCAAAAGAGTTTTTATTAGTTTTAATTTCCAATCTCATTCATGCAGCTCTGTGCACCAGAAGTGGAATTTCTGTGAACAACACATTTCAAAAGACCGCAGTAACCCTAGTAACCCTATTTGCATAATATAAAAAGAAGTCTTTGCTTGAACTTGTTAAGACAAGATAAGTTTCATGGAAACTGCAAATGCTCAGTAATACTGGTGATTTTTTTTTATTATTTATTTTCCAGTGGGATTTGGCGGAGGGGAGATAAATACACACTTAATTTAAAGTTATCTAGTAAACAACTATGTCTGTACATACTCACTGGTTTACAAACCTGGGAAAAAGCTCAACCCTTATGTGTGTAACACTAAAGATAATACTCATTTAAAATTGCAAATGATTAATCATATCAGTGCTCAGAAAGGAGTTATATCCATAGGGAAAGAGCCTGCAGCCTATTTAGCATAAACTCCTGTGTTGTGGTAGTTGATCTTTTTTTTTTTTTTTAAACATAGCATTATTTTAATCAGTAAGTCAAGTTAAACAAAATATTAACTACTGCTTTTAAGATGATAGAATTTTTTTAAAAGGTGAAACTGTGACACTGTAATGGATTTAAAAGGTTAATCTACACTGGCTTTCAAAAAATCGAAGTGCAACATATCTTTTGTTTTGTTGTTTTTGTGTTATTCCTTTGGATGGTTGTGTTTTTTCCTTTGGTGATGTTTGTCACTGTGCCATTTATTTTTCTTATTCTTGGAGTACCAAAGATCCTGAAATGGCTTGATGATTGCAACCATGTGAAAACTTATTTTCTGGAAGTATGTTCTGTTAACTTTCGTTAAAATGTGGAATTGCGTATGCAAATTGTTATCAGAGGTTTGCTGGGAAGTTAACCTATTCCAGCAGGGAAAACTTAAGTGCATTGATGGAAGTGGTGAGCCTGAATCCAAGTTCTGGATCTGAATACCCTGAAACTGGGGAGGAAGCTTGGATTGGGAAAAGCAGCTGAGCTTTTGTACTTTGTTCCATCTCCAGTCAGCGTGAGTGAGTGGCCTTAGGTACAGGACATCAGCAGAGGTTGTTTCTTGTGCAAAAAGAGTTAAAAAAAATTGCCAGCATTCAGAAATCAAATATTGTTGATACTGCATTTGCACTGTTAAATTTGCCTTGCTGGAGAGTTATATAAGTCTTATTTTTATAGGTCAATTGTTAAACACCTGAGCCATTGGATACAGTATGGAATAATAGCATCTGACGTGGGTGAATTCACCTAAATGCAAAGGGGCTTGCTGAAAGCTCTCCACACTACTAAGATAAATGGGCGTAAGCAGTACAAAGGGTGTTGTGCCGGCTCCTAAAGAAGTGACTTTCCCCTTCTGCAACAGCAAGTAGGGAATACTGCAGTTTAGCCCAGTTATACTCTAATGCTTAGGAAGTGCTCTCACTTTTTCAATAATATGAGCAATTACAAGCATTGTAACATACTGTACCTTGTCCTTTTAATGTTGATATATTACAGCAGCTCGTTCTTGGAGTCAAAATGGCAACTGCTATATTTTTCCTAGACTGTTTCATTAGTTGTGGTTGGGAAGGTTACATAGAAGCATTATAAAAATTTATATGAGGCTTTTTACAGCGTTTGAAAATAAAAGTAGCATTCTTTTTGTAAAGTTGCTGTTTTTATTTTTTTTCACAGCAGTGTACTGGATTTGTTTATCTTCCAGAATGGGAGACATCTAAGGCATTGAGATGCTATTTTGTGTATTGTCATCTTGAATTCAATGGACACTGAAAACCCCAGCATCACTACTCTCAATCAGAAAGTAGAGATTGCAAAAATTGCTCATCTGTACCAACTGCAGTCATGTGAAGCTACTTCTAAAACAGTTATTGCTCTTCACAAGAGAGTGATCTTCTTCCCTGTAGACCATAATTTATTCAAGAAAGGCTTCCATGGGCAGTTGTGTCCTTTGATTCGCTATAGAAACAATTTTGTCCTGCTGTTCCCTGTTCCTTGCTGAGTTTAGAGCAGTGGCAGCAGCTGCAGTTGTGAAATACTCATGTAAAAAAATTAGTACAGAGTTGAGCAGCTGGAAGCGAAGAGGAGCTAGCAGCCGGTGACCGACCTTCTCTGGAGCCCTCCAGTGAATAACAGCCCTCCCTCCACTTGAGAATTGCTGCTTTCAGTAAATGATACAATTTTAACAGAATTTTACACATTCTATTTAATGGGATAACACTTTTCTTCCAGTCAGCATATAATATATCTGAACTATGTATCATAAGGAAATGTAGGCTTAGTTCTTTATCTCCTTGCATTACCAAATCAGTATTGCTCAAAAATACAGCACTTTAGTGGCAAATATAAAAGCTATGCCTTCAGCATGTGCAGAAAGTTTGCACTTTTTTAAATCAACTACTTACAATATTAAGTGGTTCAGTGTTTATAAAACATACTGCAAATATCTGTTGTGCATTTTTAATTTCTTTATTCTTGTACATAAGCAAAACAGTTATGCTTTGGACAATAAAAGGTTTTTCTGACAATCTTCCTATGGAAAGAGAAGGGAGGAATATTCAAAACAGTCTGTTGTTGTTGGGAGTGATGACAGTAGTTGTTCCCAGCTCTGGACTAGAGAAGGATATATTTGCAGTTCAGGAAGTTCTTAATGTACTTCTTTGAGGTAATTTTATTTATCATGCATGTAAATTTTAAATATCACAGAGGTTCTAATATGCCTATCTCAATAGCTTAATTTCAACAATGAAAGCAGGTTTTACATGTGGGTGCCAGTAGACTGTAACCTGTCAGCCATGCTGGGTTCAGCAGCGCTAGGCAGGCTCTGCCGCACAGAATGCTGTTGTGCCTAAAAGAAGTCACTGCCTGAAAGATACCAGATACGTTAAGTATTGGGACAGTTGAAGGGCAAGTTAATGTATATATTATACAATTAACTTATTCTCTGTCAATAGTAATGGCACCGGGATTTGTATGCTTCATCACAGGAAAACTTCTGCAGTCAGTGTGAGGGGAAATGAATCTTTACACATGCAGAGAGAGTTCATCTCACCGCCTCCCGCTCCTCCCACCACCTCTCTCCAGGGTGGTAGTGTGGAGGTTACTGTTCTCTGGGGAAACGGGGCAGGTAGGCTTGAACCTCCTCATGCTGAGCATGGAAATTAACCCAGGTTTCTCATTTCCCAATCAAGTCAGAGCTCTGCTAGGAACAGTTTGTTTCTGATTTGAACTGACCTTTGATGCCACATCTTGTTTCCGTACCAGCTGCTTTAATCTGTTTCTAGTGAGCCACCATCTGCTGCTGCTTCTCTCTCCTCCAGGAATACGTGCTCTCTGTATGTGCTGTTCCTGGGCAGTCCACCTTCAATTGGTGGCAGTTTCTTCCCCTCCAGGTGAAAAATCTTTGCCCTTGCCTCTACATTTCCAGCCCATGAGACTAAATGATGTTGAGAGGGCAGCTCATCAGCAGAGTAAGTGCTGTGACCATGAAGCTGTTGTGTAAAAGCGTAACCACAGCCTCTGCTCCACATTTTGAAAGAGTTGGCAGCTACAGATAGCAAGTGTTACATACACACTGAGCCCATGTAACACCTTGTTTCCTCCCAGGGATGTAGGCAGAATCTGCCCCTCAGTGTGGATGTATGGGCTGGAATATGAAGGTAATGGAGCTCCAAAAGGAAGCAGGTGCTAAGACATTTCCCCTGGGCCAGGTCTGTGCACATGTGGCCATCCACAAAACTTCGAGAGTCTAAATGGGAGCACTGATTTGAACATACATCTCCCTCGTGTTAGGACTTAACTCAAAAACTGCAATAGCTCTGATAGTCTTAGACACTTAATTTCCTTACAAAGTCTACTTCTGACTTCTGTATATCTATTTAATAATGATGAATGATCAGGTAAGAACTTCAGTGACTTTTTGATCATGACGGAGTGAATCACTGGTAAACTAGGCACACATCTCAAGATTTTCAGTCCACCAGGCTGCCTTTGAGGTCTCGTGTAGCTCCCACAGACGTCAGCAAAAGATCCCTATCTAAAGCCCAAAGAAACCAGCAAACAAGTATGGTCTCAGAAGCAAGCTGTTTGCTGATGCCGTGCTTTTATGTTCTTTACAAATGAGACAAAAAGATTTTACTATCTATACAGTTCAATTGGTTGAAAAGCAGTATGGGAAAAGGGTGCCTTTTGGCTTCAAATACAATGGCGAGAAAGTTGCGTGTACTTCTGCTATGAAAGAAGAAAATATTACCTGTTTTTTTATAAACAAAACTAAATTAATGCCTCAAGGAAACTTTGTAAAATGTACAATTTATATAAATGCCTTTTTCTGAAATAGCACAGTACATAATTGGGCCCCAGTATGGATTTTGCCTATTCTAGGAAGCAGACAGATCGGCATGACTTCTTGATTTATGAAGTTCACAGGCAGTGAACAATGAATGTGATGCATTCAATCCGCATGGTTCTGCTGAGTAACATTAGACATACTTATGGGCCCGCTCTGTGCAACAGTCATTGGGTTTCTCTTTTCAGTTAATTCTGCCTTGACTTAGTGGCACAGATTGAAGGTGGTTTACATTTCCGTACCTTTGTATTGTTCCTATACCAGCTATTTAATATGAGGCTGTTAACACTTGAAAAGACCAGTAATCTGTCGTGCAGTGACAAGTCTGCTTTAATTAAGGAGAGGACTTTCAGACAGTGATGTAACTCATTGTCAGGACCTTTGCAGGTAAGATGGATGAGATGATTGCAGCTTGGAGGTTCACAGATCGGTTGTGTGCAAACCCAAGAAAAGGTGTTTTGTCCTTGGAGATATGCTGCTCTCACAGCTGTTTTGTTTTCTCTTAGCCAGGGCAGAAGAGGCACTGGGTGGCATCTCACTGATCCCAGAGAGATAGGACTCAGCTTGGGGGCTGCCACTTGTGCAGCATGGGCACATTTCAATTGCTTTTCATTTCAACAGGACCCCTAAGCATCTTTATTCATCCTTGTGTAGAGATTTTTAACAGCAATGCTGTTTTTCAGACACGTTAGACATTAGGGTCTTGTTAGGCATTCAGAAAATACCAGTTTCTGCCAGGAATGAAAAGGCTACTTAAAAACTGAAGTTTGTTTTTAAATCAAAAGTGGCACCATCAAATTGAGAGACTTAGGTTACAAGATCTGTGAGCAAGTGAATTACTCTGTGGGCACAAACCTCACCAGCCAGGACTCCAAAATAAAGTAGGCACTTTGGAAAATGCTAATCTTTTTTACTTGTTTTAATTTGTTAGAAAACCACAAAGTAAATTGATCATCCTACTGGCTCCAATACTGAGATTAGAGAGGAATAGTAAGTAGGATTTGGAAGTGCTTTTCAAGTTAAACTTGTTTCATCTTGCAAGGAATTTGTTTGTGATTCATAGATCTTTAAGGCCAGACTATATCACTATCACAATCCAGTCTGACGTACTGCATAACATAATCCATACAACTTCACTCACTGTGTTGTGCCAGCATAGCGCAGTCCATTGTTGGCAAAGCCTGAATTCTTTTGTGCTGGTTTTTTTGCTTCTTCAAAGGGCTTCTGTACCGATTATTGAGTGGAAATAACTTTAAAGAGCTTATTTTTGTTATTGGCTGATTACAGTATGATTATGCTATTTATATAATTTCTGAAGCAAAAATCTCTGATTTGGGCAAGACCTTTTGCTTTAAAATGATAGCAGATTTTACTAATGCATAGACATGGAATTTATAGTAAAGTCAACAAATTGCTTGTGGTGCCCTTAAAAGTAATCCAGTGACCTTCAAGCACAAACTACAGACTAAAACAGATTTTTTTTTCAATTGTATTCACTCTTCTAACTAGCTAGCCTGTTCACATGTACTCTATAAAAATGCACTTGATTCAGGGCAAAGGTTGTTCTTTACGTTACTGTGAGCCATGTAATTCTGTGGTCTGAAGGGAAACCATAAGCACTTATGTTCTGGAAGAGAAGTCTGTGAAAAATCTGTATTTGTGTTTACAGGTATGCTGAGTAACTTCAGTTTACTGCTGTTAAGTTTTAGTAGAAAAAAGTTAGCTAGCTCACCCTAAGCAGTCACCTGTTTTTATGTGAAGTAATAGAAGTTGCTCTAATAACATAGAGTGACTCTCAATGTTCCCTTAGAGGTGAAGAGTGCTTTTGTCCAGTCGCTCTCAGCTTCTGAAATAGGTCTTTTAAGTGTGGTGTGCATAGAGCTAGCTTGGCCCCAGCAAATACACAACGGAATTTGCATCCTTGTCAGAATGGTATCGCAGAGAAATGCTGATGGGATGCTTTTCATGTCCTGTGTAACAGCTAAGACACGCTATGTGTTGGGTATCATTAATTATTTACAGAAAAGAAAAAGGAGTAATCATACAGACACCTTTCTTTAACTGCTCAGTCTCAGGCTATTATTTAACTGCTCTGAGGTTTGATCGTTACTTTTACCCCTTTAGCAAGCTGTTGTATAAGTTGTTTGGAAAAAAGAGGCTAACAGATGCTTATATAAAGCATTCTGTTCTCTATTTTATAGCTAAAAGCTACTCAAGAGAAAGTGCTCACCTAAAAACAGGGCAAAAATATCAAGTGTGGCCTACTCAAAATCAGTGCCTTACATAAACTGGGACCCTGCTCTGCCAAGACTCAAGGCTAACTATATGCTATAAACACCAGTTACTGTCATATAGGAAATGTATGAAACATTCAATGAAGAGACCAATCATCACCTTTGAATAAGAAACAAGTATAATAAATGATGTTTAAAATCTGTGTTAATGAATTGGCAGCACATTATGTTTATAAGAACTCTCTAAGTGCCGGGAGATGTGACCTAGACCACGGATGAGAAATACACAGAAAACATGAGAGGCAGAAATACTGCTAAGAGATTGATTGGATTTTCTGACCTAGACATATCATAAAGTGCCCCAAAATTCTGCATTAAATTACAAGTAATTCTACTGTTGCACTAAAAAATATTAAATAAAATGTGAATAAGGTACATGAGCTCTGTTTCTAGTGAGTAAGTTAAAAAAAAACTGTTGCATTTTGAATGGCCTCATTGAATGTTCCCATATGGAGAGAGTTAGTATTTAATAGCTCTTATGCTGTTAAGTTTGTTAAAACAGTTTTCTGAACTATTTAAATCTTTAACTCATTGAGCTTTATAACAACAGCCATCTTCAACTTTCTGTTGTTACTGGGTCTCTGAAACCCTTTCAGTCAATGTGGCCGACTTACTCTTCTCAAATCTCCTTAACATTTGGGTGTCCACTGATGATGCAAACCTGGAGGAGGGAGCTCCTAGCTTCAGAACTGGGGCAAAAGAGTATTTTAGCAGGGCCAAACGTGACATTTAAGCTTCCTATGAACAAATGCTTGGAAATTTTTTTCAGTATCAGTTGTAGTATATGAATAAAGCAAATGTACATTAATTACAATAATTTTCTTAAGGATGGCAACACTAACTCCTGTTTTTTTAACTCTTCCTACTGCTTTTTATTTCATTAAGGGCAGAAGTGGTTCGTAAATGCTTTTGTCAAATACAAATTTTCTAAGACCAACTGAAACCAGCATGATGGAATATATATATCACTGCAGTAGTAGCTGTGGGATTACATATAACTTAAAATTCTAAGATGAAAAGTTGGATTTGCAAGGGAAAAAAAGTACCATACGAAAAAGTGTGCACTGGAGACTGTCATAGTGCAATTGCACTTGTTCGGCAACATCCCCAGCTGGAACCCATGATTCCCTAGCCAGGTAAGCATTCCTGTTAATTCCCTAACCTGTTAGAGCTGTCCACCCACTCAGCCCTTCCACAGGCCTAGTCTATCCCTTGGGCTTAGCTATGGGCAAGATGTTGAGCTTCCTACTCCTATACAGATGAGGTGCTTCCAAGCCGAATCTGAAATGTGTTGGGAGCTTCAAAGTATAAAAGATGGCACAAATGGAGTTCAAGAGTGCATCTGAGTAATCATTCTCAAGATTATAGTTTGGAGTTCGGGGAAGTAAATTCTGCCTAAATCTCAGAAAGCTATGAATGAAACACACCCTTGTTTTCTGAGTTTTTTTCCCAGCTCTATTATCGACTAGGCAAGTTACTAATCTTCCACCACGTTACATTAAATTCATAGGTGTTCAAATGGATTTGGCCCACATAATTTTGTGAGGATTTACTTTCTTAAGTTCTTAAATCACAGAATGAGGTTGGAAAAGACCCTTAAGATCATCGAGTCCAACCACTGACCTAGCACTGCTAAGTCCACCACTAAACCATGTCCCTAAGTGCCATGTCTATACATCTTTTAAATACCTCCAGGGATAGTGACTCAACCACTTCCCTGGGCAGCCTGTTCCAATACTTTATAACCCTTTCAGTGAAGAAATTTTTCTTAGTATCCAATATAAACCTCCCCTGGCTCAACCTAAGGCCATTTCGTCTTGTCCTATCACTTGTTACTTGGGAAAAGAAACCGACACCCACCTTGCTACAACCTCCTTTCAGGTAGCTGTAGAGAGTGTTTTGGCAGACATAGATGTTTATACATAATTAAAATAAAGACAATACTGAACTGCTGTCTTAGATGGGATGATGGAAGCAGAGAAGCAAAGATTTGATGAGACTTCTGTTCAAAGCTATTAGCTTTCCCAAGATAAAATATTAACTTTCCTACACAGGGAAAACAGACATAGAAACTGCTGTTTTACACCTAGGAGGTTTTTGTCCAGGTATAACAAGTTATAGTAAGAATCTTTAGTAGGACTTCAAAATCACCTTAATTTTGAAGGGGGGAGGGTGGGGGGAAAGCCTTCTTTTATTTTAATACAGTCAACAGTAAACAGTCTCTTGTAATTTTATAAATAACCATAATCACCCATAGTCTTACCAGCCAGTGGTGAGATACTTATAAACGTTACTACAAGTGTCCCACTGCACTGTTTCTACAGCTCTACACTCATTGTTCAGTTGCATGTGACTATCCTCTTGAAGAAAACAGCCTTTCAGAAAACTATCTTTCAAGCAATTTATTTCTGCAAGAGCAATTTTATAACCCATAGGTTTGGCTTAACCCTTTGCATGCTTGCAAATTCCTTTGACCTGGACAGATAATTGGCATTCAGGTACATATACTTCCCCTCACCATAATGTAGTCAATGATGCAAATACTTATATAAATAATATTCTTGGCTTTTATTAAAACCACATGGATCTTTTTTGTATTTAGTCACTTTCACTTTTAGCAAAGGATGTTTTTCTTCTTAAAAGTAATTTTATCATACCTCCAGATCCAAAAAACCCATCACTTGTTTGCAGCTCAAAGATATAAATTTTAACAACTTAGTGTTAACCACTAGAACCGATGATGAAAGAATGTAATATGCTTTGCAAAATATTACACCTACTTTTGTTAGTTCCAAAGGACCCCCCTTGACTAATAACAGACAAACTCTCTGAAAGCCCCCCGAACAGTTCATCTGCAGAAGCAGCTTCCTTCACACAGGTCACCGACCATCTAGATCCAGCCTTACTGGTGAGCGACACCAGGTGCACTGTACACGTAAGTTCCCTCATACCTGAGTTCAACAGATAAAAGCAGACACGTGTGCAGCCCATGAAGACGGCACAGGTAAGGATGTGTGAGTCTAGGCAATAGTCTATTTTGCCACACCTGCAACTGGAACTGAGCAAGCACGGGCTACATCAACATTAACAAGCAGGGCAGGACAGTAAGAGAGGTTCTGTCAAGTGCAACAGGCGTTGCTGAGGTCCTGATGCCCACACTGTACATGTTGTAGAGGTTTCATTTCAGACTAGCTCTGGTGGGGTCCGCGGGAGAGAACGCCTGTTAACAGCTGGAGCACATGAAGCTCTTACAAGTATATCTTGAGGTCTCTGTGCGAAAGGAATACACTTTGCACACACCAAGACTACTCCAGGATGTGAAGCAAAGCACAAAGACGAGGGGTAGATTCGCTTCAAAAGTGCACTCCTGGTATTAGCAAAAAACATAGCTACTGCTTCAGTATCTGGTGTAACCCAGGTCTACTAACACAGTTTAACATACTGGTAAAAGTTAACCTGATTTTTAGGGTAGTTTTTACTGTTATGTGTGACTGTGCTCTGCCGTGCTCTGACCACACCCTGGACCAGATGACCCAAAGAGGCCTCTCCCAACCAAAATTACTCCCGAGATCCCAATTCCTCCTCACACAAGGCATCCTCTGGTCAGCACCCTGAAAACGTTAAGAAGTAAGCAGGCCAAGGCAAAGCCATTTGGGGATCTTCCCCTCACACCGCAAAGGCCAGAAGCGGCCTGCGCCTACCCTGGCTCTCCCAAATGCCAGAGGGGAGCAGGGGCGCGTCCACCACCTCTTCAGCACGGCTGGCCTGGCGTGGTGTGGCCTGTCCAGCTGCCACGACCACCCTCGCGGCTCCCGGAGCTCCAGCTGAGGGCCGTGCGGCTGGCCTTCACCCACTTTTCACTTCCAGCCCTCCTCCGTTTGGGGACGAGGGGCGGTCGCCAGCCTGAGGGGCGACAGGGCGGGAAGGGGACGGCGCCCTCGGGCACCGGCCGCTGCAGGCCGCGCGGCTCGAACTCTCGCGAGAAGTGTCCCGCCGGGCGGGGCGGGGGCATGGGCATGGCGGCAGCGGCGGCGCTGCTGAGGCGGCGCCAGTGAGGGGCGGGGGAGGGAGGGAGGCTGGCGGGGCGGTGGAGGGAGGGAGGCTGGCGGGGCGGTGGGAGCCCTCCCCCGGGCCGGCAGGACGGGCTCCTTCCCCTCACCTTAGTTCAACTCCTGCATGCCGCCGGTGCCGCGGAGCGGGGCAGGGGCCGCCCGCCATGGCCGAGGCGGGAGCGGGAAGCGCCGAGGGGACCGAGGAGGAGCGGCGGGCTGCTGAAGGTGGGGGCGGTGGAGGGGGGCCGTATGGGGGGCAGCCGCTGGCGGGGCGGCGGCTGGGTGCCCCCCAGCCGGCTGTGGGTGCTGCGTTGCACTGTGCGTGTGGGAGGCGGTCGCGGGTACGTGTGGGGTGGGGTCTGCCTGCCTGCCTGCCGTCTGCCTCCGTGATGTGGGACGAGCAAGCCGTGCCTGACTGCTGCGGTGAGGTCGGTGCTCGTGGGGCAGGGGCAGGGGTGAGTCTCCAGGCTGTGCGCGGCCGCCCGTGGCATACAGCCCTTCTGTGGGGGCACTTCGGTCTAGTCGTGTTCCCGATACCGCTCTGTGGTGAGGGGGGCTTTTTTCTTTAATTGACGCTGGTGCCTGCACGCACGCTGGCCCAGAGGATGACCTGGACGCCGCAAACTCCTTTCTCCCGTGGAAGTTCAGTGAAGGGACACAGGGGTGGCTGTAGCGGCGTTATATTGTGCACTTGCAGAGAAATCCCGGGTGTAACGTTCAGTTTGTACTTCTCGTGATTACTGTTATAGATGTGTCATCATACCGATGTGATGTGGACTGAAAATGTTTTTGCTTTTTTAACTTGGCATGTAGCTTGCTGTTTCTGATATACACTTAGCCGGTTTATGTCTTCCTAATATGCTAGTGTGATTTTTTTTTTTGTGGGTAAACGTAATTTAGTATTTTAGGTATAGTGATTTTGGCTTGTGTGTGTGTGCATGCCCACGCTTGTAAGATGACCAAGGTTTTGTGTTCCTTCCTTGTTCTTAATCATAAGTTTCTGGTACTAAAACAAGGCCAGCTGTAAACCACCAGCAGCTGCTTGTGCTCCTCCTGCTGTGAAATGAGTCCGTTTCTTCCCCTCTCCGAGAAGAAAGAAGTGTTTTGTACAGGGTTTTGAAAAACAGAAGTGAGCAAATCTCTCCTAAGTCATCATTGCAGTTCCGTTTAGTTAGCACCAATTCTTTTAGGTTTAGTAGTTGTTATTGTTTCTAAACGTCTGTTGGGTTATGTGTGTTTTAATATATGTGGGGACCCTGGTCTCTGCTGCTTGATCATTTAAATAGTGGTATAATTTTGTAGCAAAGTAATCTAGTGCTTGAAAATAAAGTAGGGGTTTTGGTGGTGTTTTTTGTAGTTTTTGCAGTCTGTTAAATTGTGCTTAGAACAAAGATTTATTGTTTCTATGTCATGCACATGCAGTAAGGAGAGGAAATAATCAAAATATGGAAAACCCCCAAAATGCAGACATTTCTATTTGCAAACAGATTTGGGAAAGCCATGAACCATAGGCTTTCATGTTTTATTGTGAAAGAAACTCCCCTCCCTGGTTCCTTTGCTTACCCATGTTTATACCTATTCTTGTAACAGTTTTTGAAGAAACAGGGTTTTTCTATTTTTTTTTTTAAAGATAAAAGTATCTTAATTTTTGTGGAGTAGGTCCACACAAAGGTTAGGTGCTTAATAGTTTTTTTTTCACTTGAGTGTACACATTATCATTGGTATACTTGTACATTATGAAAAACAAACTCTGAACTGGACAGTTCACAACAACTAAGAAAATCATTGTAAGAAGAAATAATTTGGTGGGTGATTGTAGGAAGTGAATTATTGTGAATACTCTGTTGAAAATTCTCTGTTCGGAATGGAAGAACTTCCATGGAAGTTCTGGAGGTGACTTGATGTGAATCAGAACTGTACAATAGTATGAATCAAAAACTTACAAGAAAGAGCTACCTTCCATTCCTTTAACAGTATATGATTCAAGAGGGTTGTTTTGTTTTTTTTTTTCTTCAGTAATGAACTGCGATATATGAGACTCTCGATTTCTATCAGCGACCTGGTTTGAGCCTGAAGTTGACTGGAAAAGCAGGGTAGCCTTTCAAGGGCTTGTGTAGTATCTTTTCATTAGCTAGTTACAGTCATACTTTTTAATACGCTAATAGGTTTGGCCAAATATTTGGTGTTTGAAATCTACTAAGTAAATGTGTTATTTAATTGGTTATGTTGTGATTCTTGACCACTTCTCTTCTGAGTGGTGAAAATAAGTGAAAATAGATGCAGAAAGTAATCGGTTGCCTATGTTAATGTTTGATTTAAATTTCTATAGTTCAGGATATTATACTTTTTCCTTTCATCATTTTGTGATATTAAAAACAAATCCAGTGTTCTTAAGTTAACCTGGAAGTGTTTATTCTCTGTATAGCAGTGTTCGTAAGATGATTTCATTACTGAACTTTCTGTATCTTGCTCCTGCATTATGCATGCTTATAAAATTGGGGGGGGGGACGGGACGGGACACAACTGTTTTAAACAGTACTTTTCTACTGTTTTTACAACTTAACTGCAATGAAAATTGTTGCCCCAGCTTTCAATGAGATACTGTGGGCTATGATCTGGATACCAGACATTCTGTAACTATTCTGAAGGTGCTTTTCATGGCTTATTTTAAAGCTCTTAAATAAATAAATAAAAATAATATTTAATACAACTCTCACGCCTGTTTAGAAAATATGGTTCTTTGTTTTATAGGTGTTCAGATCTGCAGGACCTGCCTGTAAACTGATGCATATCACAGCACCTGTAGCTTTCTTCCTCATACAGTACTGCATGTATATAGGATATAGGTATAGTTTTCTCATTCTCTAATGAAAATCTGCATTAAGAATTCATTAAAATAATTTTAGCAAAATAACTCCATAGTAAAATAAAGCAATCTACATGACAGAGTTATTTGAAATTGTTTGACTCAATAGCCATGTTCTGTGTGTGCTGCATGTATAGATAGATATATCTGTAACTGCTGAGGTAATCAGAGACATCTCATATCTTAAAAAAAAAAAAGCATATCAATTGTGACAAAACTTAAGAATCCAACTTGACGTCTTGAGTAGTACTTCAGTTTAGAAAATGCACGTTCCTTGTGTGCCTAGATTTGTGTGTGTGTGTATGTCTCTGCTTCTTTGTATGACTGCACTCCTAATGACTTTAGACTGAGACCCTGAAATAAAGTAAGTGTTCAGAGGCTGTGTGCACATTAGTGTTTTGGTTCAGAGCAATAGCATTGGTTTGAATTGAATGCCATCATCCCAACTTACTGCTCGTTGGTTTGGTTTGCAGAGCAGTTTTGGTATAAATGAACTGGACTCCTTTCAGAAGAAACTAAACTCAAATTTCATTGTAGCGAGGTTAGTGCTACTCCAAGCACATACCAAACATACTCCAACTCCAAACGTAAGGGACTGAACCAGTGGTTTGTTCGCAGACAGCTTTAAAACACATGCATTGTAAGGATTTTTGGCCCAATGAACCAGACTAAATGTGATTTAGTGTAAGCTCCCTGAACTACTTACAAATTAGAAACAGGGGCTTCTGCACCAGCTGCTTCTCTTACTGACCTGTTGCTGTTACACCATTGTATTTACTACTGTAGACATAGCCTAATAGCTTGTGTGAGTAGATTTCAATTTTAATAACTCATCTAGTTAGACTGAAGAATCCTTATGTGCCACTTTAACTACAGTCATTTCTAACATAATTTTGACTTCTTTAAACTTGTCAAAGCTTGAATTTCTAGCTAAAGGTTTTTGTGCATGCCAGGAACATATATTTGGAAAACACACATTTTAATAGTCTGTGGCATCTGTGGTCTTAGAAATTTCAATTCAAAGCAGCTTCTTTCTTCTCCTTTCCTTCTGCCAGAAAGTGTTTCAAAGTAGGAAGCTGGATTGAAAGTGCCTTCTTATTCTTAGAAAGGTTGTGCCAATGTTACCACATTGTTAACTTCAGCAGCTGCAGAGCTGCGACATTTTTCTGTCTGGCGTGTACATTTATTCACAGGCTATGAAGAGTGCCACCCCTAAGTTTTATAAATCTACTTATTCATTGACATTTTATTTCAGGCATATTTTACTGTCATATCCTGATAGATGGATTTAGATGTTCTTTTTTAAACTGGCTAAATGAGGGCTGACAGCTTTTTTATTAATACCTACGTGAATTATATTCTTCTGCTGATTTTTGGAGTGCTTATGTGTATCTTGTATGACTTCCTTTTGATGATTCTAAAAAGTCAAAATAATCTTTTAGCAGTAAAGTAATATTTTAGCAAAACCTATGAGGAGTAAACCTAGCCAGAAGAGCTAAACTTTCATGGGGGGTGAGTGGGTCAGGATGTGGTAGTGCATAATTAAGGCAATAATTTTGAAAGACTGCCTTGAGCTTGAACTTGTTGAATATGACAAACAGGTGATGTCTGTGGCTGTTGTATTTTAAGAATTGGATGATAGTTCTATAGCCACCTTGGGTGGGATTCATCTCGCTTATCTTTACATGTCTACAGAGTAGATATCCAAGTCTGAGCTAGTTACTTTGGTCTTTGTATAAATACTGAATAGCAGTAGGCGCTCTTGGACTGTATTTAATCTAACCAACTGTAGGAATCTATTTTAAATTGAGATGAATCACCCTAGAAATGTTGTATTTCATCTAGCCAACAGTAGGAATCTATTTTAGGTTGAGATGAATCACCCTAGAAATGTCATCTTCCCTCCAAGAGGGATTAGAATGGCTAGTTCAGATGTGGACATCCTTATTTGTTCAGATGAATCTCACCTTTTATGGCTGGTAGAGTTTGGCCATAAGACTTTTCTAATAGATTATGTTTGTTTAGGAACTGAAAACCTTAAAACTGTTAGTGGAGAAAACAGCTCAGGAATGTGGCATGCGTTTAGAAAATATTATTGTCAGTAATTGGAAAAATGTAGAGTCTCCCAAGCCTTGTTTCTTAATGCATTGCATGTGGTTTGCGCAGAACCTTTGCTGAACATAAGAATATGGTTGATTTCGTATGTCTTCATATTCTACCCCTAAACAGTAGATTCATGTAGCTCATTTGCAGTTTGCTTCCTTGCCAATGCCCTTGGGGACTGTAAATTTTTTTTTTTTCCTTGTAGAAAAACAGGGGAGGTGGTAGTTCAGTAGGGTGTGGTCTTGTATGTTGATGTGGTGAGAATTGTATATATTGATAAACATTCCTTAAATATTTTGTTTGCCTGATTATGAAATGTACTAAAGTTAGTGTTAAAATAATAAGTTTTTTTTTCTGATACATTAGTGAGAAGGAGCTATATCTCATATGGTGTGTTTGTAATGTTTGGATGGTCTTTGCTTTTTTGCAGAGAGAATGATTACAGTGGGCTTTTTTTCAGTATTGCTTTCGTCTGTTCTGATGTGCATAATATGCTTTTGAAATACTAGTTTTTAATATAGATAAGCATATATGCTTAATACTGAGAGCCAAACATAGATCATTAAATAGACATATATATTTGAGGAACTATTCAGTTACCATTAAAATTCAGTTATCAGTATGCCAGGGCATTAGTAAAACTTTGAAATGAACAGTAATAATTAAAAAAAAAAAAGTGTCATTTCTCAGTTGGCATTTTATTTGACTTGCAAACCAGACTAGTGCAAGTAACACCATTTGGGGTGGTAAAACAAAATATCTCTAGTTGTATTAAACTGTTTCTAGTAGTTTAAAAATTGACTAATGATTTCGGTTTTCCAGGAAAGTAAACTTGTAATAAAGAATGGTCTTTCTGGATATTATTTTTCATGAAGCAAGAGTGCTATGAAATTTGGAAACGTTTAGTTTTGCTTCATAGGTTCTTAGGGGTGTTTTGGGTTGGATGTTAATGGTATGAAAATGTTCACAGAAATTGAAAATATAAGAATTCAGCCAGGTACACAAATGAAAGGTAAGAATCCAGCTTTTTCCTATTGTAGAAGCACACCCTGGTTATTGGGGTGCATTCTAGCTCATTCTTTTTGTGAACCCAAAGATTTTTAAATCCTTTATCTAGGTCTCCCAAACTGGTATAGCTGGAGAAGTAAAGAAATCTTTTGTCACAGTCTACACAAGGTTAAGACACTCTTCAGGGAAAGAGTAAGCACCTTGGAATCACCTAGTATCATAATGATAGCTATTATAAAGCCCTAAGAGATTATTTTAAAGCACTCTTACTGACTTCTCAAAGCTGACTTAGCTTTATGAACTGTTTCTGTCTGCTGCTTGTTCATTGAGTAGTAGGTATTAAAAAGATTTGCTCTTGTCTGTTAAATTCCAAATAATTACTTTTCTACTACGTTTGGTAGTTCTGAAGCTTTAGATTTATTTCTCCTATTTGTTTTGTTTTGCACTGTTTTTGGTTTGGGGGTTTTGGTTTGGGGTTTTTTTAAGGATCTTAAAGAATATGTATAAAGAATATATGCTGCATGCTGTACATGTTAGGGATCAATACAGATTCTTAGCTGTATATTTTTGTCTAAGATCAACCAGCTATTTTACTGGTATTTAATTAGATGGCAATTAACATGGCATTTAGTTTGTCACAGTGATAGTATTTAGGATTCAATTTATCACCTAAAAATTGTAGTGTAGAAGTTCTTAATAGGTCATTGTTGCTGGTAATCTAAACATTTTTTATTTTCTTAGTTAAGAAAAAGAGAAAAAGATGTTGTTAGGAAATATAGAGGATATACGTGCAGTATTCAGAATTTGTTGCTTGAGTGTGAGGAAAAAATAGTAGTTATTTTGATAATATGAAGGATAGATTGGAAAAGCTGTAAATGAGGCATTTCATTTTGTTTCTTTAAAGGGAAGTGGTTTAGAAAGCAGGCTGGCCATCTGTGTGCAAAGGAGTATTTAGGTCAGTGGGTCTGTTCTGTCCTGCTTTGTTCCAGGACGAAAGGCTCTGTTGTGCTGAAGGCGTTCTTGTCTTTGATACATGTAGGTTTCTGTTAGGAATTACTTTCATGAATATTCATGAAGTATGATTATATTTCAATAACTCAATCTAGTAATTATAGGCTGCTATGACCTAAGTGAATTGAAACTACTCTTTATAAATAAAGAGTTCCTTTGGAATTCTTGAGGGGTTTTTTGTTTGTTTTATAATTGCACGAATTTATGGTAGAAATATAAAATGAGACTATTATGAAGTGATGATTAATCATAAAAATATTTCAAACATCTAGTATTTGTGCCCTTGTCGTATTTATGACGTTATTTCTCTTAATATATTTTTAATATCACTAACTGGAATATGTTGTGTATTTGAAGTAACCAAATTTTCTTTCTGTTGCAGATACCCAAAGGCTGTTACTTATTTGTCACGTATTTACTGATTCTTTGAGTTTCCACCTCTTTTTTTGGAACTTCCTATGTGACTTAATGAGTTAAAGAGCTTTCTAAAATAAAACAGGGGCTGCCTCTGTGTAGTCTGACTTGGTAGTGAGAGGATTAGGCAAGCTGTTCAAGTATTAGCCTATTTTCATTTAATTCTCCAGAGTCATATTCCAACAGAAAATGAGAACATAGAAGGTAATTTTTCTAGTGCAAGATGTGGTTACACCTAAGAGGAAAAAAACATAAACTGTGTATCATTACTTTTACACATTTTTACATATAATTTACAGACAGCACAGATGCTAAGAAAAAAACAAAGCTCACAGTAAAGTATACAGTTTTCCTTCCTGCTGGATTTTGAAAGTACTCATCTTGGGTTTTGCCTCCTGCTAGAAGTAGGAGATGCTCACTTCCTTAAATGACCTCCCTCAATCCCTCATCTGTCCCTTCATGGAGTTAATTCTGTATTGTTTCTAGATGTATCACATAGGATACTTTCCTCACTAGCACATGAAGACTAAAGGAGTGCCTACATTTGCTGAAACAGAGTTAATTCTGATTCTTGACCTAAACATCAACTGGGTGATTCTTTGTGATAGCTTTGCATTGAGATAGGAAAAAAAGTGTAATAGTGCTTAGATTCCTTGAGACTGTTTTCCTTTCCCAGTAGGTCGCTACGATTATTTTGGCTTGTGACTCCTCTTCTGTCCCTCCCAGAAACAAAGCAGTTTTCCTTGAGAGGAGAATTGTCAAGAGAACTTTGAGGTAGAACTTGACAAGCTTTCAAGACTCTTCTGACTTACGTGACTGATGTTGTATAGTTGTAGATTTTATGTCAGAAACATAGTTATGGCAGACTTTCATTTTTTGGATGTTCAGCTTGTTTAAAAAACGTAGTTCACTATATATTTTAAGTTTAATTTAGTGTTAGTCACAGTATTTTGATGTGCTAACTAATGCCGCATCTTGTGGTTTTGCAGCAGGATGTTTGAGGTGCTGGGGGATTTAAGTGTAGTCTGCTAGGAGGAGAACGGGTGCATTTATATTGCATTGGTGTGTTGACTGGGTTGATGAGATGGTTACAGGACTGTGGGAAGACAGTGTGCTCTTCTCTGTACTTAGGTTGTAGCACTGCAACCTTTATGGTTTTTGTGTCAGAGGCATAGAAGCCACCCACGGACAATTTTTTTTTTTTCCAAATGAAAATCAGAATGGATACACGATGATACAGCTCTTACTTAACAGTGAGGGTTTTTTTCTCATTTACAGATAATTTCTCAATAGATGAAAACCCGTGCATTGCTTCTGGAGTCCCTAGCCTCATGAATCCAATAACTAAGCCTGCTGCTACTACTTTTTTCAACATTTCTGTGGCTGAGATTCCAAGGAAGCGCAAAGGAAGTGATTCTGATAACCAGTAAGTAAATGGATTCTGTATGTGTCTCAACGTAAATTTGAGACAGTAATCTGTTATTTATGGAACATGGTAACTGTGTAATCCTCTTTCCTTTATTTATTACCATTATTTATTACATTTTCTTCCAACTGCATTCTTTGACAGTCTTGAGTTATTAAAAATAGAAAAAATAATCCTTAAATATAAGGGATGTATGTAGGATTCTATAATGCCGTTTCCTGGCCTGAAGTGTCTGGGTAATGTGTCTCTAACGCTGAAATTTCAATCCTAACTCTTTTTTTTTCCTCATTCTTTGCCTGCTAGTAAAGGCAAGTTCTCTTTGCAGCAAATTAAATTGCTTGAAGTCTCACAAGTGCACACTAGAGTATCACCTTAAAGTGTGAAACAAGACTACTAGTTAAGCTCTTTGATCTAGAATTGGAGAATCAGAACTGCTTCACCAGTGACCAGGGCAGCCATTTACTTAAATGTCCAGACAGACCTGTGACCTAAAAATGAGGACTGTCCTACAGTAGTACTCAGTCTTTTTAAGTGGGTCATACTTGACTACCGAGATGATACTGTTGACTGTTTTCTCCTGTTTTATAACTGCCAAACAGGTGCCAGTTAAACAAATAATCATTTACATAGATCACTTAAAAAAAAAATCTTTTTCTATTCAAAGCTGTATTAATCAGCCAGAAGTAAGGGACACAGGTCAGCCTGCAGATCTAGTGCATTACAAGTATCTCCAAACTAGTGTGGAAAATCCACGTTTAAAAAAGGGGGAGAGGTAGGAAATTTACATGTATTTGTGATTATTAAAGCAATCCTCTTTAATCACTGCTTCTTCCATATATAGTCCGTTGATCTACAGAATGTACCCATACTGTAGGTGTTGATATAATTGTCAACTTGGAGATTCAAGTGTATCTTGTAGATCACTGAATACTCCAGAAATACATTCGTTTCTGGAAAAAAAAGTCTCCATTCTTTTTCAGTAGCACTTGTTGATTTTTACCTGTTCAGTAAATGTGCTGGTTCATCAGTAGTGTTTCCCTGAAGTTTGGATCTCTCTCTGATTTCATGAAACTTCTTTCATAAAAAAAATTAATGTCCAAGTGGAAATACTAATTGAAAAAGTATTGTTTTATAAGAACTAATAATTCGTTTCTAAAAGCTAATGTTCTTGCTGAAAATAACTAATCAAGTGGGGTTTCCACTAAAACTTTTCTGTGATGTTTTTTCATTGGGTGTATCAAGTAATCTTTTTGTGCATCAAACTACATTTTGCTTACTTTATTACCTGTTTCTGCAGGGATACAGTGGAAGTTGATGGTGATCCTCAGAAAAGGTACTTTTTACAAATTAATCCATTTCTTTTTTCAGTGATATAAACATGTCATGTTTTCCTCTTTGGCTAAATGAGCTGTGTGGTTTGCCATAAGAAATGCTTTGCTAAGGGCAGGTCCTTGTACAGCACAAGGTAATGATAAACATACAGCTATTTAACAGGATGGATAGGTCCATCCAATGTTAAGGTTTTCTGATATTTCTTTCTAAGAAGACACTCTGACTTGCTTATAACTTTACCAGACTTGTTAGTATTGAAGTTAAGGTGAGAATGGGAGTGAATGAAAAGTAACAGTTAAATAAGAAGACTAGGGAGGTGAAGGAAAGGTCTGGTACTCTTCTAGGACTGGTGCATGTAAACATTTTTTGTTTGGTTTGTTTTAACCTTGTCAAGTGCTTTTTAAAATAGAACTACCACAACTGTGTTCAAGTATTGTTATTACAAGGTGACAAACCAGAGTTAAGATTGGCTGTGCAGCCAAAGTAAACCCTTTGTGTATATATGTTATGGATAGTTATTAATTGCATGATTACCTTGTTGTGATTTCTTTTGCTGCACCTGGATACCTTACTTAGAAAATGTATTTGTTTATATGTAGCAGTGCTGTATTCTTTTTTATAAAATAGAATATTTCAGTTGGAAGGGAGCTACAACGATCACCTAGTCCCAACTGCCTGACTGCTTCAGGGCAGACCAAAAGTTAAAGCATGTTGTTAAGGGCATTGTCCAAGTGCCTCTTAAACACTAAGAGGCTTGGGGCATCAACCACCTCTCTAGGAAGCCTGTTCCAATGTTTGACCACCCTCTCGGTAAAGAAATGCTTCCTAATGTCCAGTCTGAACCTCCCCTGGCACAGCTTTGAAACATTCCGAAGCATCCTATCACTGGATATCAGGGAGAAGGGATCAGCCCCTCTCTCTCCACTTCCCCTCCCCAGGAAGCTGTAGAGAGCAATGAGGTTACCTCTCAGCCTCCTTTTCTCCAAACTAGACAAGCCATAAGTCCTCAGCCACTCCTTGTAGGACATTCCTTCCAGCCCTTTCACCAGCTTTGTTGTCCTCCTCTGGACACATTCGAGGACCTTAACACCCTTCTTAGATTGTGAGGCCCAGAACTGCACACAGTATCCAAGGTGAGACTGTAACAACGCTGAATACAGTGGGATAATTGCCTCTTTTTACCAGCTGTTTATGCTGTGTTTGATGCACCCCAGGATGCAGTTTGCCCTCTTGGCTGCCAGGGCACACTGCTGACTCATATTGAGCCTGCTGTCAACCAGCACCCCCAGATCCCTTTCTGCAGGATAGTCAGTATTTGGTACATGGCTTATTGGGTAGTATAAAAATCTTTCTTTGGGGATAAATTGTTTGTTTCTTAGTAGATTTTTTCCGTGGTACTCATGATGGAAAAGTGTGAATAAAAATACTCCTCTTCTGTCTTTAAAACTTCTGCTTCTGTTTTAGAAGAAATGGGGAAGTATGTTTAATAAATCAATTGAGAAAATAGAGGAAAAGGTGGTATTCTTGTTTTTTCCTGATTAATACAGATTCTGTTTTTTCTAGTACCATTTAAGTATACCTACATTATAGCCAGAGGTAGAATTTCACCCTATGTTCATGTAGTCAAGGTAGTTTTGATTTAGCTATTTATATCAGTAACAACATAGCTTTTAGGACAGAGGCTATATAAATCCATTGAAGGCTGTGACTGATTGCTTGAGCAGCAAATTTGTTCTAGTTTCTTCCCCAAGTGGAGCTCCTGAGGGAGAAGGAGAGTTAGTTAATAGGCCACATGCTGCATTGCAGTTGGTCTGGCTCCCCCTTACCTCTTCTCTTATGGTCAGACAATGTAACTTCTGTTGGAGTTCACAGTGCATGCACATTTCTGGTAAAAGTTTCTCTTAAAATGAAAGAAAAATATTAAGTTATTGCTAACTCATCTAAACCTGAAACAGTTTCACTGAAGAAAAGTCCTAGGGTTTTGTGACCCCAATGTACTCCTGTGTTTGGGTTTACCAGACTGTCTAGAAGACTCCTAGGTTCCAGCGAAATCCCAGGTTGAAGAGCTGGATCTCTGAGTCGTGTTAATTTGGCTCTGGCTTCTGGATCCTTGCTGGGGTCAGTGCTTAGTTACAGGTGGAAGCAGCTTTTTGGGCCTTTCCTAAAGCTGTAATCTCCAGCTGTCCTTCTACCTCCTATTTCTGTTTCCTCATAGGAAACAGCTGCTGACTGATTGCCCTGTCTCCTTATAATCCTTCTGGTACCACATATGCCTCTTCTAAAATGGTCATAGGCTAGCAGGTCTGTCCTCTGGAATGGATTTTAGAGTACTGCATGAGATGTTTCCACTGCTGAATTAAAAAAATCTGAAGAACTACTGTAGAAAGATTAAAAATATTTGTGTCAGTTTTTCTTTTAAAGAAAATAGTAGCCAGCATTTGTATGGGAGCTGCCTCTCTGCAAGTACCAAATTGCTCATACTGAGTTGGTGTCCTGGTTTCGGCTGGGATGGAGTTAATTTTCTTTCTGATAGCTGGCATAGTGTTATGTTTTGGGTTCAGTGTGAGAAGAATGTTGATAAGCCACTGATGTTTTCAGTTGTTGCTAAGTCGTGTTTATCCTCAGTCAAGGATTTTTCAGCTTCTGATGCCCAGCCAGCAAGAAGGCTGGAGGGGCACAAGAAGTTGGGAGGGGACACAGCCAGGACAGCTGACCCCAGCTGGCCCAAGGGGTATCCCACACCATGTGACATCATGCCCAGTATATAAACTGGGGGGAGCTGGCCTGAGGGGATCGCTGCTCAAGAACTAACTGGGCATCAGTCAGCGAGTGGTGAGCGATTGCATTGTGCATCACTTGTTTTGTATATTCCAATCCTTTTATTAGTATTATTTTATTGTCATTTTGTTATTACTATCATTATTAGTTTCTTCCTTCCTGTTCTATTAAACTGTTCTTATCTCAACCCACAAGTTTTACCTTTTTGTTCCCCAATTGTCTCCCCCATCCCACTGGGTGGGGGGAAGTAAGTGAGCGGCTGCGTGGTGCTTAGTTACCGGCTGGCGTTAAACCATGACAATTTGCAAGATTACTGTTAGGCCATGCTCTGAAATTCTTAATAGATGGTGGTGAAAAATACAGTGATCTTAGGGAAGAAAAAAGATCACTGCCCTTGTGTGAATCATTCTTCATACTTTCCAGCTGCCAAGTATTTATTGTGATATAGGCACTATGATTCTCTTTCATTTTATTACAATTTTATTAAATAGACTTTCCAGTCATTGCTGTATGGTATGGGAAAACACTTAATTTTTACTTTTTCTGACCATGAGCAATTAAAGTGTAATTTAGGCCCAGTCTAGGCTAGGGTTGCTTTTTTCATCATTTGACAATAAGATTTTGGAAATAAAAACATGAATAGATGATCTCATGTAAAATTTTGAATAAAAACATAAAATCAAGCCTGGACTTAAGTATTTGAATGTTGCATTAACGTTGTTTTCTCCAGGATAAAAATAGCCCTGTAATTGTGAAATATCCCCATAATGTGTTCACCTAACTGTGAATATTGGAAGCTGTGCTTTGGTCTGCTTCTATTATGCATCACTTGTTAGATCATTTTGTTTTAGGAATTTTTGTGGGTTTGCTTTTGTTAGAGCCATAGTAAATTTGTAGCATTTTCTATATCTTCTTGAATTCATGGGAGGAAAGAAGTACCTAGTATTAAATATGCAATGTAAAACTCTATATCTTGTTTTCTCTAGGAGTGAAGATGAAGAACATGTTAAAATAAAAGATTTCAGGTACTAATTTACAATAAAAGTACGTTTTGCTAGTAAATACTAGGATTCATGATACTAAAATATGAGTTTGTGGGTAACGTTCATTAAAACTGTCAATATTTAACAGTAAACTTTTCCTTTTCCCCCCTAAATGTACAGTAATTTTTAGAGCCTCCTTGAGGATTTTATTTTCTACTAATTTTAAGGAATGTTGTGTTGCAGAATATCTCGGATGGTTTAGCAAAAACCTGAGGTTAAAATTTTCAAGGTGAGAATTAAATGCAGTACACTTAAGTCATGTGTAAAGGGAGGAGCTGATCCTCAGTCTGTATGAATCTGAGAATTGTTTTTTCTAGATTTGCCTACACTTGGAGGTATTTAAAATTTATCCCACATGAAAATAGATTCACCTAAAGCATGACAAAGAATTCTTGTTGTGGAGCAAGTTTTTGTATAGTGAATTATTCAAAGTTTGCCATTGCACCTTGAATTCACATCCTACCTGAAACCAAATTGGAATTCACTTAAATCACTTGGAATATTTGAAACGCTGTGTGACTGAATGCAGTCATGATTCATCCAAACAAATATTTTAAACTATAGACAAACCACTTAGTAAAACTGGAGCTGTTTTATAAACTTGTCTTTCATTTGTCATGTGAGAAGAGATGTCAAAGCAGAAATAAATAATCCACTCTGCTGTCAAAAGCATTATTTATACAATATGCTAACTAATAATTATGAAGTGTTCTTGTTATTTAAACAAAATCGAAGAAATTAAAGTGTTCCCAAATATATTTGCAGTCTTTTTGTTTAATTCCAAAATTTATTTTTCTTTACTGAGTATTCCAGATTGCTATACAAGATTCTGTTTCGTACATTGTTCTAATAACTTTGATGTATTGTTAATTTTTTCCTTAAGTTTTGGCTCATTAGTTGGAGGAAAAAAAATAATTAGAAGACTCTTTGAAGGTTTGCTTAACAGTTATCTCCCTCCAGTGTTTCTTTTCTCAAGCTTATTGGGGAACTTGCTTTTCTCCCTTCCCCTTTGTAACTGGGGAATGTAACAGAAGGCTTTCTGAGTCATCCAGTCATCACCTGAATTTCTACATCCACCTGTTCAGGTTTCTATAACTTCTTATTGACTCTTAGAGATGTGGAAGATCGTTCTCTTTCCCTGAATGTTTGTATTTGTCTTCCTGAGGTTCACAGTTCAAGGAGCATACACAATGTATTACTTGATTTTTTCCTACCTGACACAAAGGAAAAGTTCAATGAACCTGTACAACTAAGAATAACTGATAAAATTAAAATTAAAAAAAAAAAGCTTTTAGAGAGGGAAAAGCTAATTGCTTGGATGAATGACCCAGAATTATTTGTGGGGAGAAGGGATTTATTTTCGGGAAAAATAATAAAAATAATAGAGGACTAGGTCCTTAAAACTGTACTTTGTTCTTTCCTAACAGGCCAGGTACAGTTAACTGTGTTACCTTTAATACCTTCTGTTACAGTATGCCTAAGAGGAAATGTTTTGGAGATCAGTTAACCAAAACTTGTTGTCCCTCAGTTTGGTTAACTACACTGTGTCTGGTCTCAATCAGAAAGGAAAATAATCTTTGTTTTAATTGAGTGGCTAGCTTGTCTTCTGGGTAAGGAGGGAATAGAATGAATTAAACTTTTTTGATCTGCTAGAGGATGTTAGAGGGGAGGAGATCAGCTAGAAAAGCTAACATACTCCACTAGAAAGAATTAAAGAAAAAGTGACCTGATATACAAATATATTTGTGATGTGCACTGTCATGTGCCTTAGAAGGGGTTTTCTGATGAAAACTGTCCAAGGAGAGAAGCTCTCTGTGGTTGAGTTCTTGGACAGAGGCTTACCAAGAGATGAAACCTGAGACACAAGGTATCCACAGAAGCTGAAACGCTTTCTACCACCTTATCAGGTGAATGAAGGGGAAGGCTTTCTGAAATGCCTATGGTGAAATTACATGAGGCATAGCTTTTTATTTCAGTTTCCACTACATCTCGTATAAGCACACATAAATGTATTGTCTGTTGCTTCTGCTGTGCCATGAATAAATGCTTGTGTTTGTGTCTGTCTTCAAGCTGAGTAATTTTTAAGGTAATGAGATAACAAGAAGGCACTGCTCATCTCAGATTGTTATGAGTTTGCATAAAACAGATTTGAGAGATGCTTTAGCAAGTGCTGAGAGTGTTCTTTAAAAAAAAAAAAAGTAGCAGAATGAATACCCCAACTTAGTTACACAAGCCAGGTAGAGGCAGGGCCAGGGAGCAGAAATGTCTTCCAGTGATTACTAATGATATCAAAAGTTCTCTGGTATACAGTAAGATGTCAAGGTATTCACTTGGATGTGAAGGGTCACAAGAAGAATTAACTTTTATAAGTCTTCATAGCCTCCTGTTCCTGGCACATATAATCAAGCTATTGCTTGAGATATTTTTTCCCCCCTCAGTATTTGACATCATTATTGTGACCATTTCTGTTTTGTTCAAGTGAATCCAATTCAGTTGTCAAATACAAGTAGTGTATGAAAAACTATTTCAGTGCAGTAGTACTTCTTGTGATATGTTCTGTTCCCAAAATTGAATTGGTGAATATTATGGGGAAAATCATGTGTTCTAAAACAATTTTTCTTCTTAGAGAGGCTCACAGTCAAACAGAGAAGCGAAGAAGAGACAAAATGAATAATCTGATAGAGGAATTGTCTGCTATGATACCTCAGTGCAATCCCATGGCACGAAAGCTAGACAAGCTTACAGTGTTACGGATGGCTGTGCAACACTTAAAATCTTTAAAAGGTGAGTTTTAGGAAACTAATCCTGAAAGTTCTTGTTCTGTCAGGAGTTATACTGTGTATCTTCTTTAATGTTAAGTAAATCAAAGGTTGTTTATTTTACATTTCCTTTCTGAATTCAGTTCTTCATTTAAGTTTACATGTTTGTAGATTCCAGAACTTCATTTCTTCTTTTTGCTTAGTATAGCAGAAAAAAAGCCACCCTTCAGTGTCTGATATTTTCTGTCTGCTAAGGGTATGCCTTGCAACTGACTCACTCCTTGATTCTTTTTAAAAAATTACAACAATCAAAAAGTCTGTCTTTCATTATTTTCCAACCCCCAAATTAAACATGTTCTGTGATCTCTCCACTTTCCATCATACTTTCTGTAACAGTAATACCTGTGGTGCTGTACCGATGCCAAGAGCTATACTGCTAATAGAGAAGCGAATGGTCTTCATACTCCTGCTTGCAATCACAAATGTGGTAATAACATCAACCCTTTGTCTCTGTATTGGAATTTCATGTTTATCTGTTGACTTTGAAATTTACAACATCATGGAAAAACACCATTTAAAAAACCCAAACAACAAAACCAACCAAACAAACAAAAACCCAACTAAATTTTGGGAGGGCTTTAAGTTGAAGGCCAAGTAATTTATAAAATATCAAATACTTCCAATGAGTTGTTTGTCTACTGTGAGATTAGGAAGAAAGTCTCCTCAACAATGGGAAACCACACTAATGTTTACCTAAAGAAACTGATGTAAGTAGTTGCACTGGTTGGGAGCACAGAGCACTCGCTTCAGTGATAGGTTAAGTCTTTTACAGTGTAACTTCATAAAATCAAAACCAGTTGCATAACACTAAAGAAAAAATTATGTTTGGACATAAACATCTTTCAAACTTTATTTTTAACCTGCAAGAACAATGGTCAAAAAGGAATGCTACCAGACAAAACATACTTTAACAGAATGGTTGATGACTTTGATTACATTGAAGTCCTAAACACCGTGAAATGTTAGAGACTACCAAGAAAGAGTTATCAAACATAATTTGCCTCCCCTACAAAAATAATAATTTGGTCAACTGCAAGCAAAGATCAAAGACTGTCTGCATTGCAAAAAAAAAATTGATTGTGAATAAACATATCTAACAAGAGCCCCATTAGCCTTAAGTCAAAGGAGTGTAGGAAATGAATTATGCTACTTGACAGTAGCTACTAACTTGACAGTAATAGAATCACAGAATAGTTTAGGTTGGAAGGGTTTCCTAGAGGCCCATTGACAGAAGCAGGCTGAGAATTTTGTGTAAAGAAATAATGTGACAAATTAGTAGGGCAGTAATTGCACTTGCAGTTTAAACAAGCATCTACAAGAAATCTTCAGCTCAAACATTTGTATTTTAACAATAGGATATGAAAACTGGGCTCCATCCAGCACAGTTGTTATATGTATCTTCAAAACAAATGCTTTAAGAAAATGCAAGATGCTATGTGGAATTATAGTGAATGCTGAAATTTGCTGGAAAGTTCAACTGCTATTTTCCTCAAAAAATATCTAGGAAAAGTTGTGGAAATGCTTGTAATGGCTAAAAATTATTTTAGAGTACTTGCCACAGGTGCTAGAACAGTAAATATAGTGAGTCAGTCTCACTACATTTAGTGAGACATTCAGTTTAACTGCAATAGAGTGGGTTTTTTGATTATTGGATATGTAGTACTAATGAAGCATTGTTCATGCCAAAAGACAATTGCTAACATTGGAATTATTCAGCTTCAGCAAGTGTTAAAGATTCTGAAATCGGCCTACGAAATGTTTCTAGAAAATTCAGTTCTCATAATACCGTTTCTCTAGCAGTACATTAAAGGTATCTGAACAGAATTTTCCTTTGTTTATGCTAAGTAAAGGGCAAGAAAAAAAATGGTTGTGTGCCCATATTAATTACCAGCGTCTGTTTATAAGAGTTTTTTATTTTTAATATTTTATAATTTTAATTTTTTTTATTCAGCTGTTGCGGTTGCAAAGAAATGTTATAAAATACAAAATAAGTATAACTGTTAAAATTAAATTTAAAATGCAAATTTTGACATTATGTCTACAAATAATCTGTTTTCCAGGTTCCACTAGCTCCTATGCAGAAGTCCGGTATAAACCTTCATTTTTAAAGGATGATGAGCTCCAACAGTTAATCCTTAGGGTAAGTGGAAGGAAACTCTCAATTAAATGCTGTCCTTATTAAAGCTTGCCATTAACTTGAGTTTTTAGTTGCAGAGTGCTTTTTTCCCCCACCTTTTTCTTCAAGCAAGTGCTTTGATGTATTTGATAAGTACTGGTTTATAAACTCTTTACGCTATACAGGCTTTTTCATAAGGGGGTGCAGAAGATGATTTGTGAGCATGGTAGACAGCAGCCCTTGAAGGGATAATAAATCTGTATACGATCTGTGTATTTAATACCTAAAATTTTTTATGTTGCTATTGAAGTCTGCATACAAGTATAGAGAATGCTTTTAATGATGCATAAATGTACTCGCAGTTGTTTGCTCTCCTTCATTTAAATTTTTAAAGATGTACTTTGAAAAAGATGCAGAAGTAAGACCTGAAAGGAAATCTTGTTTTCACACTTCATCCTATACCCGCACCCCTTTACCCTTTCTCATTTGCAACTATTTTCTTTTTCCTTTGCTGCAATAACAGACTTTGCTGAGATCTGTAAAATGACTCCCAAGTTAGGCTGTTTTGCTGCCGGCTGCCTCTTTTCCCAAAGCAGTGTTTAAGAAACTTCAGCTGTCTGTAGCTGAAGGTCTCATTTGGTCCTTGCAATCTTAATTGCTTTTTGATATTATTTATAACCTATTTAATTAAAAAATCAGGTTTAAAAGTCTGTTTCCTTGTAGTCATCAATATTCATTGTATATTCTAATTGTATGTTTTTAAAGACAGTATCTTTATATTTTCAGGCTGCAGATGGATTCCTATTTGTGGTTGGGTGCCACAGAGGAAGAATTCTGTTTGTCTCGGAATCAGTTTGCAAAATACTTAATTATGATCAGGTGGTTATAATTGAGTTTCTTGGTTTGTTTTTACCTTGCATTTTCTTAGAAATTTTTAAACTTTTACATTTTATTGTATATTACTAAAAAACAGTCCTTGTGTATCATTTCTTGGAATTTCTTTGATTTAACCTCCTTCAGTGTAAGGCTGAATATCATGGAACAAAATATTTGTGAGTACAGTCAGTGTTCCTGACCTGAGTAATAGCACCAGATTTCAATTTATTATCCTTAAGAAAACTGCTAGTCTGAGAGGAAGGGATAATTTGAAGATGTCCTAATTTCTGTCTCCAAGAGATTTTTCTTTTAAATGGTGAAGTGATTTTGGGGGTTTTTTTTAGGCCAAGGAAAATTGGTAGTTCAGCAGTGGAAGTTAATTAAAGCTTTCTTCAGTAATGCCTTTATGCTCAGATGCACTACATAACACCTCAGCCACAATAACTATCCGTGTATATACTTTTAACTTGAAGGAAACTGAGGTAGTGTGAGTTAGCTTAGCCTGCAGAGGAAGAGAAATAGGAAGAATAAAAGTACCTTCCATTAGATGACATTTAACATCATGGACAATTACCACAAATAATCAAGGCATGATAACTTGTTCATGTATCTATGACTTCTGTTCCAAAAACAGAGGCTAAAACAGCTAGTGCTTCCATCTGTCTACTTCTATAACTTTGAAACCATTTTTACTGTGTTCATTTTCTTCATAAATGGAAGGGTAACCAATCTGGACTCTGTTTTATAGATTTTTTTTATTTTTATTTAAAATAAAAAACAAACCAAAACTGTACCTCTTTTAAATTAAAGTGAAATGAATCATCTTATGGGAACAAGCGTAAAGCAGATTTTTTTTTTTTTAAACTTCTACACTGAATTTACTCAAGGACTAAAAAATACCTTTTGGAGCCTCTCACATCAGACATATCCACTTCTAGATCTATAAGATCTTTGCTGTTCCAGCCAAAGAGGTTCAGAGAACATGATTGACTTAACCCATCAATTTATTAGCTTATTTGGGAATCATTCTATGTTACGAATCACATCCTGCAGCCTAATCTGTTTGTTACACCTATATATTTTGACAAGGCTGCTATTAGCTTTTCTAAGTGGCACTTGGCATTTTCCCTTTGCTTTAGGGTTAGATGGGACCTGGGCAAATGAAAGAGGCTGTATGTTTATTATCCTGCTTTCTTAGAAGCTTTTCATTAAACCCATTTCTGATTCTCGCTTATTGGAAAATGCTCCCCTTCATGTACGCAGTGGTCACATAGCAAGTGGCATGGCTCCAATATGAGTTGCAATTTGAATCTAGAATACTGCTTGTCAACACAGCTCCTTTCTACCCATTGATTTGATCTGCTGTGGTGAAGGTAAGCAATGGAAAAAACCAAAACTGGCCCACTTCTGTGAGATTTCCTTCCTGTTTCAAAAGAAAGTAGTGCTGCCTACAATAGTGCAGCAGACGACTTACTCTGGATCAGCAGAGCCAGCAGGTTGAATGGATCCCAGCTAGAGAGGTTTCTGTAAATAGCCCCTACTAAGGAGTGCTGAAGTGAGCTGACCCCTGCTTACAGGCAGCTGCTTGCCCAGTGGTGCCATTTTGTCCAACCAAATTAGAGCTTGGAGTCATTAGGTAGCATGAATATTTCTTTATTTCCTTCCCGGCCCCCAGTAATCTGTGACTGGAGTTATTTTGTGCATAACCTTCTTTGGCTAGGATGAATCGTATTATGTACATAAATAAAACGTTCAGTTTTACAGAACTGTTTTTTTGCTATCCAACTAAATCTGCTATTTTTCAAGGGGGAAGTAACAAATTATGGTTTTTCTACCCTGTGTTTATGAAAATAATAAAAAAATATTAAAAATATTAAAAACCAGCAAATTAAATGCGGATTAGAATACTGATGTTTAGAGTAACTGTGGTATTTGACTTTTTTTTTGACCATTTTTTTTTAATGGGGTGGAAAGTTGTTTTTCTGAGATAAGTAATATGTGTGGGGTCCTGTTCTAAAATGATGTGGTTCTTATTTCTTTTGCTTTTTGGTGTCTGTTTTGGGGGTTTTTTTGTTTTTTTTCTAAATAGGCCAGTTTAATTGGACAAAGTTTGTTTGATTACTTGCATCCAAAAGATGTTGCAAAAGTTAAGGAGCAACTTTCTTCTTCGGATGTCTCTCCTAGGGAGAAGCTCATAGATGGGAAAAGTAAGTCATATTTGAATGTCCTCAGATTTTTTTGAAGAGATGTTAATAAATCTAGTTACTATGCAGGACATATTCATGTGTTCCTATGTGCATAGAGGTACAAACTCAAGGTATAATTTCTATTAAACAAACATATTTGAATGTTTATCTGCTGCTTAGAATGCACTTACAGTTTAAAAGCTAGCCCAGAAAAGAATTTATTTTAGAAAATAAGAATTACTGAAGTTTGCATTGTTAAACATTTACCAAGATGTGGTCTGACATTCTTCCTATCAGGCATACTACTTTTTTTTCTTGTATTTGATAGGTCTTGTCAGTACAAAAGACCTGATGTAGTCGAACATGGGATAAAATACTTCAATATCAAGAATCACTGTCTTCTCTGAAAATGCTAAGTGTCAATCCTAATTTAACCAAATCTTATTTTGTTTACAGTTATTTCTAATACGGAAAGTATTATGTACTGTGCAGCTAATGACTATTTTATAGTTGGCTTTTATAAGCATCTTTGCACTTCTTCCTTGTACCAAATAGAATTTGAAATATTTATTAAATACCATTAATAATAAATAGAATATTTATTAAAATACCATTCAGAATATCAAGAAACGTTTAAAAATAGCTTGGTAGTTCTTTTTAATTTTGGAATCTGTGTGACAGTCCCATTTTCTTTGCCCTGTTTAAGTTATTAGTCTTCATTTTTAATTGTAAGGACAAAATTTAGGCAACTAAACAGTTAGGAGAAAGTACTGGAAGCTAAAATGAAGAAAAGGCCTTGTATTCTGAAGTTTTATTATTGGATTTTGGTTTTTTAACCACTTTACTAAATTTTTCTAAGCTGGCTTGCAAGTACACACAGATTTTCAAGCTGGACCAGCTCGACTGAATTCTGGTGCTCGACGTTCCTTCTTCTGTCGGATAAAATGCAGTAGGACCACAGTCAAAGAAGAAAAGGAATGCTTGCCCAACCCAAAGAAGAAAGGTATTCAAACAGTGGACATGAAGTGGGGGCTTTCTGTCTTGAAACTTGGTATATTTAAGTTCTGAGTCAGTAGTGTGACCCTTGTAGTTATCACTGATCGACAAAGTAGCTCTAGAGAAGTGTCAATATGTACTTCAGACATGTTTTGAAAAACAGTCTGATTGTACTCTTTCTCCTCTCTATTCACTCCTGGAAAAGAGGGAGGGAGGAACCTGAGTTAGAGTGGCTGTTTAGGAGCGCATGGTCTGTTGTAGTCAAATTTTAGAAGTCTCCGGGAAATTTTTGAAAGCACTGGAGCAGACCAGAAGAATGAAACTAAATAACAAATTTCTTGAAGATAACTGTGTGAATAAGGCCTGCAAAATCTACTGTTTTGAAGGAAAAAAAAAAGCAAGTAAACCAACTTTTTTTTTCTGATTTACTTTTTCTGTTGAGTGTACTTAAAAGTATGAATTTTCTTTTTTTTTTTTTTCTTTTAGTAGGAAAGATAATTTATCAGTGTAATTTCATTCAGTTTTCTAGTAATTTTAATTCAGTGCATTTTTGGTACGCCTATACAGCAGTATACTCTTGTCAAGTTTTCAGTGAATGGATCTTTTTAAAATGTAATTTCCAGCTTTTGTTTAATACCTTAGTATTGTTTTTTGCAAAGGTGTGCTGCAGTCGTTTGAACCTGAAAAAATCCTCCTACTTTTGTTTTTCAGTGTAACCTATTATTGTTATTTATTTTACAATAGTAAATTTTAAAACAGGTCTGTAACTGTAAGTAAATAGAATTCAGTCTCCTTTGATGTGCCAACTAACTTGGTGAGATAGGAATTTAACCTGTAGAATGTTTCTCAGGAAAGCAGTATTGAGGGAAGGCACTTGAACAATCTGAGAAATTGTAACAAATTCACAATAGGATAACCCAATTTTTCATTTTACGGAGTTGATATATGTTTTCCATAGTTGATAGGAAATGAAATCTATGTAAAGCATAATTTGTTCAGAATACACATATTAAGAATACTTCGGCAATTTTTTGAAAGATAGTTACTGTAAGAGACATAATGTCATCTTTATGACTTGATGTGTATGAGGGTGTTTGCGTGTTATATAGGCAGCAAAGAGTCTACCAGCCATAGGAATGAATGACAGTGTATGCTGTAATTTAAGACTTTTAAAATGTTTGTGTTCCTAGAAAATTGAGGAATTCAGAAGCCTAAGATAAATAGAAAATATGCTGGGTTGTTTTGGTTTGTTCTCTCAACTGCTTCTTTGAGCAATAGCAGTAAGCATATGTTAAGATCATCATGTTCACAAAAGGTAAATTGATTTGGAAGCTACTGAGTGCCTCTCCAGTTTATTTTAAACAAAACCATATAGAGAATGTTATCTGTGGGTTATCAGACTGTTGGTGTCCTTTTTTTTTTTTTTTTCTGTGAGACTGTTGTTTGAACAGCCGACACCTATAATTTATCTTCCTAAATCTTACATAGGGTTAGAAGTGCTCTCTCCAGGTAAGCCAAGTAGTACAAAATTAATTAAAAAATACTCTGTAAAATTATCTATAGACTTGTACAGTTGTTGCAGGTAAGCAGAAAATGTAGTTGCTGGTCTCATGGTGAACAGAAAAAAGAAATCAGTTTACTTTTTGAACTATAACTGCTTCTTATTTCATTTCTTTTTATTAGATCACAGAAAATACTGTACTATTCACTGTACTGGGTATATGAAGAACTGGCCTCCTAATGAGGTGGGAGTAGAAGAAGAAAATGATGTAGAAAAGGACAGTAGTAACTTTAACTGTCTTGTTGCAATTGGGAGGTTACACCCTTATATTGTTCCACAAAAGAGTGGAGAGATAAAAGTCAAAGCAACAGAATTTGTTACACGATTTGCCATGGATGGAAAATTTGTTTATGTAGATCAGCGGTAAGCATTTTGTTCTTCAATGACGAGAAAATGAACATGATACCACTAGTTAAATTTTCTAATACTTTGTCAGAACTGAAATTTCTTAAGCAGGATAAAATTTCTAGGTGCTGTACACAGGAAGAGTTCATTCTGAATCTGAGTGCTTGGGCTTTGGTTTTTTTGTCAAACATAAAATGTAATATATAAAAGTAAGTGTATTGTCCTATAGGAAAAGGTGAGCTAGCAAGATTAAAATGTCATAAAATGCACTCATGTACTTATTATTTATAAAGAAAAATCTCAAGTTAGAGCTTCATAGCTATGCATATGACTTAAGTAATAAACACTTAACCAAAAATTACTTCTTAAAATCTTACTATTTGGAACAAATACATTATATCTAAATGAGTTACCAAATTATTTCATTAGAAGTGAAAGCTAAGTTCCTATTTTCTAAACCTTCTAAAACAGACTTCTATTTGTTGTAGAGACTGACTTACCACTTTGCATTTTGAATTTCATTATTGTCACTGGAAGCTTTTCATTGCTTTTCAGTCATCTAAAAGTGTCAGTTTAAACCTATTCTTTAAAGTGGAAGGCAAAATTCAACTACTAAATTTTTTTAATGACTCCTTATGTGTGACCAGTACCCGGATTGGCTAATGGGAAGACCTAATGATCAGAAGTATTTTGTGTGTACATATGGTTTGCATGTTTAAACACTGTTATTTTGTCTTTGAATTGCCATTCATTGCAAATGGATAATTCGCAGTGAATAATAATATTTCCTGTTGTTTTAGAGCTATACTAATGCTCTATCTTTTTCCCAAACATGAACACAAGCATCTATTTCTTTAGATACTAATTTTCTGCTTTATCTGATACTGAAGAAAACAAGCTTTGTAATTGTTTGAATCCGCTGTAGTTCATGTTTTTATTTCTAACAGTGCAACAGCAATTTTAGGGTATCTGCCACAAGAGCTTCTAGGAACTTCTTGTTACGAGTACTGCCATCAAGATGATCACAATCATCTAGCTGAAAAACATAAAGAAGGTACAAAATAATTGGTCCTCCCAGACTACTTGCAACTACATGTAACTGCTGTGTGAAAACACTAGAAATCAAAAACTCAGAAGCTGAGAATTATTAAAACTAAACAGTGTTAGCGTTGTCCTTTTCTACATCTGCATTAAGACATGCCCACATAAAGCTTGTAAAAAAAGCAGACTTCTGTTGTCTTGGATCTTGGTGCATTGCTTTAATCGCAAGGGAGTAATGTTAATGCTTCTTTCAACCCTCTGCTTCAATTATTTATAAGAATGAGAAGGAATCCTGAAGAGCAAATGTGCCTAATCATACAATTGAAGACGCTGATTATGGAGTTCACTAAGTCAGGAGTCTTCCTACTAGTGGTTTGCAAAAACTAAGTACTTGGGCTTAAATTCAAGATTAATAACACTGCTGAAACTATAGTTTGATTTTAGTAGGAGTGCTGTCCTGTCAGTTGTTCTGGCATTTAGTTTGTATTTCTGGCCATCAAAAACATTTTGGTTTTATGATGCTATAAAACGTTATAATTTTTTTTCACTTTATCTTTCTAAGTATAAATATGGTGATTACAACTTTCCTTTCTTATCTAGTGTTGCAGAATAAAGAAAAAGTATTTACAAATTCCTACAAATTTAGAGCAAAAGATGGGACTTTTATTACTTTAAAGAGTCAGTGGTTTAGTTTCATGAATCCGTGGACCAAAGAACTGGAGTACATTGTGTCAAACAACACTGTGGTATTGTAAGTAATTCACATGAATCCCCATGTTATTTTTTTGTCTTAATTACAGTTAGCATTAACAGAAAGCAACCTGTTTAAGAAGCAGAACAAGACCAGAAAATGACACTGCACAAAAAGTGGTTGAGTAACCTGGAAAAACATTTTTTTGCATTTACTGGTTATTTTTATTTCAGGCTTAAGTTGTGGATTTGACCCTGAAAACTGTGCTATTTCACAGTAGAAAAAGAGGTGAAAAGAGTTTCTTACGAAAGGAAGAAAGGAAAGATCTTTTAAGAAAAGTAGATATGAATAAATTGAAATGTGAAATTAGTTCAGCTTTTCCTTCTGAGCTTTACAAGACTGCATGTGTCAGTTGACTTAAGTGCTACCCTACCTACTATCTGTCAGAATGTGGAGAAGCATAATTGATAGATCGTAGAAATGCAAGGTGGGACAAAAAGATACTCTTCAAATTGATTGCAAGGAAGGAGCTGGCGAGACAGTAAATCTGTGTGTGTTTAATTCTTTTTTATTTTTATTCTTCTTTCTCGTTCTCTGTGTCTGGCAATGGAACTATAATTTGGATTGTTGCAATGATACTGAGGATCTTTGCCAATGACTGGGATTTTTAGAGGGGCATGAATGGGATTTTATTTCCATTAAACCAAGTTGTTGAGGGGGCCTTTTACCTATTCAGTAGCTGCTTCATGTCTTAAGTCAACATCACCCACCTATTTTGCCCATGTCCTTTTTCCTCAAGAAGACAGAGAAGAGCAGTTAAGACAGTCTATGCTGCCCAACAGCCAAAGGCCAGTTTTGCCTGCCCTGGAGAACTGGGCACCTGCAGCTGTCTAGAGGAGGGAAGGTAGGAAGGTAGGCAGCAGCTGCTGGCCGAAGGTGGCCGCTGACCTGTCCTTGTAGCAGTTGTTTCTGGTTAACTGGTCTCCCTCCTAGTAGTAAAAATGGCAGCCTTGTTTTCTTGTCATGGAACACAGACAACTATATTGGCCTTTCTTCTTTATTTGGAGAGTAAGTGGAAATTGATATTTCACCCAGTGCTTCAGAAACAGTACAAAGAATTGAACATTGAAATGTGAGGAGTATCTCATTTCTTTTACTAGTTTGACAATGTTAATTTTTACTCTGTGTAAAGCATTATTGAAATCAAACATAAATATGCTGGGTTTTGCCTTTGAGAAACTTGCTGATTTTTTTTGTGTTTTATTTATTTATTTACTTAAATCTCAGAGGTCATAATGAGTCAGCTGAAGAACAGGTCCTGTATGGTTCCCAGCCTGCAGAAGGCAAGTGTCGCTTCTTACAGTTATCATAGGTGCATCTCCTGATCAAGCATTACAATTTTAGATTTATTCAATCCAGGAATTTTTTTATTCTAGGTTGTTGTGCAAGGAAGGATTAATTTTTTTTAAGCTAATTCTGGTGACAATTTCTAGTTACTCACAGCATCCCTAATTCGTTCATTCACATAACTGTGATCAGAAGGGCTTATAGCGTATCTTGTCCTTCTAGCAGCTTCTACTATAGCTAGGATTTTGGTTGATAGGATGATATGCTTCTGTCACAGACTCTTTTCATATTTTGCCTGGCTTTCTGAAGAAATGCAATTGTACTGTCTGAGTTTACCTATAGAATATAGGATGATACTGATATTGACATATATATTTTGTTAATATTTTTCTGCTATGCATAGATTCTGATTTCTACATGCTGTTTTATCATCTTGCTATAAGGTTTTTTATTTTTGCTTTTAAAATTGTTCTTTTTAATAACTGATTGCTGTTTGTGAAAAATCCAAGGGTTTTTTTTCTCATGTGTTTTGCGTTGTCTGTGAGAGAGACTGGAGGTGGTAATGATTAAAACTAATTTCACTACCGGTGATCAGCAGTTTTCACAAATATATTGTTCGCTTATCTTTATTTTTTAAATGAGACTTACAACACCCTCCCCCATGAGTTAGTGCTTTAAGGAATTTAATTTCTGAAAATAAGATATATAGAACAAAAACTGCTTTAAAATGAATCCTTGAGGTGATTGTTCCTTGCTGTGTAATGAAACTGCTACAAACTTAAGGTTTGGTTTTGTTTTTTTAACTGTAGATGCTGTAAAACAGTCTTTAGTAAGTGTACCTGGAATGTCTTCTGGAACAGTTCTTGGTGCTGGAAGTATAGGAACCGAAATTGCAAATGAAGTATTAGAATTACAAAGGTAATAAACGCTTAACATCGTACATTAGGCTTTTAAGTAAAGATAGAGACGAGGTATACGTGATTGTGTGGGGGTTGTTCAAGTTTCGTTTTTATTGTGTTATATGTTTAAAATATTTTTAGGTTGAGCAGTGGCATTATGAGATACCAGTTATAACCTAATGTTAGTCTCATGCGTGGCAGAACACATCACTGGCATTGATAAATAGTTTTGTTCTGGGCATGCAATTTCCTTTGTTAATGAAAGTATTATTTAACTATGACTTCAAAAGCGTTACTGTGATGCAGCTCCTTCACATGATGTTGAAGTGGGTAGATAAACCATTCGGGAATAGAAAATCAGTTGTCTGTGAGTAGTGTTTATATTTTTCCGATAGCATCGTTCTGCTAGGAAAACTTTTCTTGAAACAGTCCCCAGTGGAGCACTTTCATAGCCTGTATTGTCCCTTTCCTGATTATCCTGAATGTAGACTAAAGTGATAGGACAGTTCCCTCCCAGTACCCAGCCATAGATTAAGAAAAACCTCACTGCATCATTCCAAATGGGAATCCATACATTAAAGATCGACCCTTTTAAAACTAACTAGTTTTAGCAGGTACACAGCATAGCCAAGGAATTCAAAAGGAAGAAATATAATTTTAATGTGAAGATATCCTTATGTATTTTTTGTGTTGTGTACCCACAGTGGTGCCTGACTTGCTTACAGAGGAAAATGTTATTACTCTATGTCAGTTTGCTGACAGCAAACTGTATCAGCATTTGTTGTCTAAGAACATTTTTTTTTAAAAGTCTCTGAGTCCTTTAATTCCAGGACTTTGGGATGCACATGCACAGAAAAAGTCTGTTTTCAGTCACAACTCTTCCAGGAATTAAGGCTTCATCAGAAGGTCCAACCACTTTTGTAAAGATCACATTTAGGATAATGGTACTATCATCTCATCAGCACAGGACAAGTTATCTAAGTGTTAGCTTTGGATAATGAAGCCGTCCCTCAGACTTTAGATCTTATACTTCCAGTTCCAGGTAAAGGAATGCCAAGAAATTTTTTATGTCTGGAGAGCAGTGTGTTCCAAGGTCCCATATGTAGTTCTTTCCACTGGCACTTGTGCAACTGGACCTGAAAGAGTAGTAATACTACATCTTCCAGGAAGAAGTACACCAGTTTTGGCAACAATGGTAAAGGTGTAAGGAATAGTTTCATATCATAGAATATCCTGAGTTGGAAGGGACCCATGAGGATCACCAAGTCCAACTCCTGATTCTACATGGGGCAACCTAAAAGTTAAACCATATATCTAAGAGTGTTGTCCAAATGCTTCTTGAACACTGACAGGCTTTGGGTCATGACCACTTCCCTGCGGAGCTTGTTCCAGTGCTCGACCATCCTCTCAGAGAAACTCTTTTTCCTAATATCTTCCCCTGATACAGCTTTAAGCTGTTCCTCACATCTTACCACCAGATAACAGAGAGAAGACATCAGCATTTCCCTCTCTGCTCTCCTTCATAAGGAAGTTGTAGACAACAATGAGCTCACCTCTCATTCTCCTCTTCTCTAAGCTGAGCAAACCTAATATCCTCAGCTGTTCCTCATAAGTCATGCCCTCTAGTCCTTTCACCATCTTTGTTGCCCTCCTTTGGACACATTCTGATATTTTTATATCCTTCTTAAATTGTTGTGCCCAAAACTGCACAGAGTACTTGAGGTGAGGGCACACCAGTGCTGAGTCTATTGGGACAATTGCTTCTTTTGACTGCTTAGCTATACTGTCCTTAATGCACCCCAGGATACTGTCGTCCCTCTTGGCCACCAGGGCACATTGTTGACTCACGTTGACCTTACCACCAACAAAACCCCCCAGATCTCTTTCTGCAGTGCAGCACTCCAGCCTCTTGTCCTCCAGTCTATAAATACATTGATATGTCATAGCATAGTCAGCTTCTGCTGTTTCAGTAGTAGTCTGACTCATCAGCTTGTCTGCGAGGATGTAAAGGGAAACAGTGTGAAAAGCTTTACAAACAAAAGTCAAACTAAACAACATCCAATGCTGTCTCATCCACCGAGCTAGTCAACTCCTTGTAGAAGGCTGTCAGGTTGGTTAAGTGTGATTTCCCCTTTGTAAGTCCATGCTGAGGTCCAGGATTACACATTATCTCTTCATAACGTGGTTGTCTTCTCAGCTGTCTCTTCATCCAAAAACAGTATTTAATTTTCTGAAACAGTAAAAACCATGGTCAGAGCCTAAGAGTGTGAAGAGTGACAGTGGTAGATGTTTCTTACTCTGTTTCCAGTATTTTGAAATCGCCTTCCAACAATGAAATTGTATCCCTTTACTAGAATAGTCAAATTGCACAGGGAATCATTCATTTTCAATGAAAGGAAGAAAGAAATAAACAGTCCGGTTGTGATGGGATGAAAAGATTGCTACTTAAAAAAAAAAAAAAAAAATCCATCCCACAGGATGTTGGCAGGTTGCTGGGATTACCCAACAAGGGGGAGAAAAAGCACTGGCAACAAAAAAAAGGATTGATATCCTTAACAGCAAAGATGGGATGTTACATTTTGGTAATACCATTGTTAATGTTCTCTCATCAGTACCATAGAGGGAAGGAGAGTCACTTTTTAATTCAGTTTTCAAAAAGATTTATTAAGTTGGTAAAAGTTATTATCTCTGACAGTTAATATCCAGCCATGACCCAAGAGCTTAATTTGACTCTTGTTCTGGACACTTCAGTCACCTCAATGTGATGGTCTTGATTGAGATCGCCTGACCTTTGCTGAAAATGCTCATCTCTGTGAGCATACGTGTCATCAGCTTAAGGAAACCAGTTTATTAAGTAGATTAATAATAAATTTGCTGGATGATGAAAGAATGAATGCATTCCTGGGAAGGTTTTCTTTGAAGCTACCCCTTGAAAGTTCTGGTATTTGTGCTTTTAAGAACCACAAGCAATGCTCTTTCTCTTCATATTGCTACAGAGGCAACAGTTTTAGGAGCAGTATCTTCCTAAGCAACAGAGGGAAATTTTGTGAGCTTTGTATGAAGATCTAACCAACCCATTACTTTTTTTCTGTGGCAATTCAGGAGGTCATGAGAGCAAAGTCTATCTGTTTTAATCTTAAGAAGCAGAATAATCCATTACAACAGATAGAATTGTGGAGTTTGGAGAAGAGGCTATGGTACTGAATTAATCTCCCCAATTTGGGGGAAATTTTTTTGTAAGAGTGGGAATTTTTTTTTTCAATCTGTTTAAATGGAATTCAGCTGTACAGCTGAGGCAGGTATGACTGAGGCCTCTTTAGGGATATTTCAGGGGAATATTTATTATTTCATATCCTTCCTGATCCCAAAAGAAGAATGGATTTTTCTAGTCCATTACAGACCTTACAGAAATTGAGCTTATTCATCAAAATTTCAGCTTCCATAGTATTAACACTGACATAGAATCATAGAATCATTCAGGTTGGAAAAGACCTTCAAGATCATCAAGTCCAACCATCATCTGTGCCCACT
>JANXJC010000023.1:204007-225518 GCA_027564655.1 Leptodon cayanensis
CTCTTCCCCAAGCCTGTAGCGCTGCGTGGGGTTGTTGTGACCCAAGTGCAGGACCCGGCACTTGGCCTTGTTGAACCATACTTTTCTTTCTGTCTGTCTGCCTATCATAAGCTTGAAGCTTGTGGTGCATACCTCCCTATCTGTCAGAGATTCATTTTGTAGATGTCTTAATTTCATCATATAAGTAAAGCATGGTTTTATGCCTTCATGGAGCACCAGTTTGTTTGATTTACTAAAACATCTTTTCAGGAAGAGCACAGTGATAGTTCAGACTTGCTTCTAATTTAAAAAGTGAGGCTGCTAGGAGAAATAAAAAAACACAAGTTCTGGATTCAAAGAACTACTTTCCAAGGCAAATATTTGTTAAAGTGCTTGCAGTGATGAGCACATGCCTCAAGAAGCTGCATCAGGTAGTCTTATTCTTCAAGTCATTGATTGAACTTAGTGTTTGTCCAGGTTATGTTCACATCTTGAAGACTGGTTGGTAAATGAAACAATGTTATGTTGCTTTCTTTGGGAACAGTCATCTTATTTCTCAACTAATAGACTGAATGTCACAAGGTTTTGGAAGGAAAAATGTTTTGCTTGCTAGCTTCATCAGCCACACTGATCTGAGTCATTTTAGTCTTGTGAAGGTGTGTTTGTTTCAGTGATCTTAGTTATCCATGGACACTGGAAACTGAGAAATGAACTTGAGTTGAAATTAATAGCCCAGGAAGTTGCCATGCAGGTGAAAGAAAAGGTTATAAGAGCAAAGTCATGTAGAATAAGGTAAACTGTGCCAAAGAAAGGGCAGTTCTGAAAAGAAACCAGCTATGGGAGGGAGCATTTGCACTGTGTAACTGAGGTGTCTGGCATCATATTCATCCTACAGCCCTGTATCTTGGGGGAAAATAAACTAGAGGCGTTCACAAATACAACTGGCCATTGAAAGCCTCATCAGTAAGAACTGAATGTTTCTGGAGATGTCTGGATGTAGTTGCTTGCACCCGGATGTAGTTTACTTTTGCAGAATCGTTGCTGAGAACAATGCTGTATTTCTTTCCAGGTGAAGAGTAAAACTTCATGCTATTTCTTCATTTTTCTTTTGTATGAAATGAAGTTACTATCTTGCACACACTGAGGCAATCAAAATTACACAAAAGTGACCAACATAGGCTAACATCAGCTGTTTTTCATCAGATACCTTTGTGACTACAATCATAATCCAATAGGATGAGTGCATTTACTATCTTAATCTGCTCTCTGCGCTTTTTTGATATCAAGAAGACACAGATGGTTCTCAAGCTGTGTATCGGGCATCACCAAGTTTGTTGGTTTTTGTTTTTTTAAGTTTCAGGACTATGCCTACAGCTCTACTTACAAGCATATTTGAATTGAATTAGCATCTGATGAATTATCATTTCAGTTACAGCAATGCTATAAATCTATTCAATCTGGAGTTTCTGTCCCAGCTTTTAGAGATGGCACTACTGCTTATCAAATGGCACATTGAATATTGGAATGTAGGGAACTAACAAATATTCCACACAAATAACTCTACTTCCTTAAGATAGGCTGTTTATTCAACCATTTTCTATCTTTCCTCCAATCCCTTATCACGTTTCGGATCTGAGGAAGTGATGGAAATGGAAGCATCCTGAGTGCCCCAATTCTTTTATACCCTTGTCCTTTGGGAGTCAGGAAGAGCAGGGGGAGATGGGAGCAAGCTGTGCAAAGGGCCCGGGTACGACATTTTCACTATTAGTTTCATCTCTGGCATGTTTGGTGAGGGAGGATGAGAAGTATCTCAAAAGAATTGTGGTAACAAACAAGTGGTCTTTATTTTTAGTTGGAATTTTATGAAAATATAGAAAGATGGGTATAACAAAATAATAGTAGAGGGAACATTAGAAGGATGTGTTGTTTTCCTTCCACCATTGTCCTTATGTTGTCTGTATTCTGTATGTATTTGAAATGTACCTATTTGTCCCAATGTGCATAATTCTGAAACCTGTTACTCTCTGGTTTGTCAGTGCTGGTGATTCAACAGAAAAATAAAAAGTGTGCTCAAGTAATTATGACCCATGGCCTTTATTGATCTCTTCTGCTTTTTGTGTTATCAAAACTTGGAGCAGGAGGATTTAGAATCTTCAGGAGAATTTAAGACAACATTGTCTCAGATTAGCTGGCTCATTCTTCGTCACTGGGGAGGTCTGGTGGGTTCTGCAACACACAGGCTATTTTTCAGTTTATGATCGATGTGACTTGGTAAATCAACTAAACATATACAATTGTAGGTTGCATTCTTCACCTGGGGAGTTAAGTCCATCACATCTCTTGAGAAAGTCACCTTCTCCAGCTTTAACTGTAAACTGCAACAATGTGAGTATGGCACTGCCTGTAAAAGTCTAAAAGTAAAAGGTTAATGTCAGATAGCTCAAAGCTTATGTTTGAACAAATTACCCTCACTTGTGTTTTTGTGAGAGAATGTCTAAGGTATTGCCAACTACCTGGCAGCTATGGAAGTCTTTTGAGAGATGTGACAGCAGCAGAAGTTCCAACCTCATTTACGGGGGCATCAGTTCAAGCCTTAACAGGCTATTCCTGAGGCTGAGAGGACTGCAGTCTCCACTCAATTATTAGGATCTCTGCTGAAGCTCTACAAATATGCTAAATATGAGTGAGATTCATGCAATGAGGGCTCTTCTGGATTTGGAATTGCATTAAAACTTCTGCTAAATAACTGTCAGAGAGTAAAAGTGTTTCTGCCTGTTAGGTTTGGCAACCTAGATAAAATATCAGTTCTTGGTTTCTTTCACTTGTACTTTTAATGTTCTTGAAGACCCTTTTAAAAATCTATGCTGTATGTTCTCAGTTTTGACGTGTTTAAAATTTTTAGTTTGAAGGTATTCCAGTAGTCTTCTAAAAATTGATTAATATGCTGTTTTGCTAATCTAGTAGTGCTGGTAACACCTCAAACTATAACTTTCACAGTTATTGACCATAACTATGGAATAATTAATGTATTTTTTTACCTAAGTATATTGTATATTGTGCACTGTATGAACAAATATTTACTTCTCCATCAGCACTTCTTTGAATGTAAATTTCTTTCCATTTAAAGACAGTTTATCTTCCCACTGCAGTTTTCATTTCCTGACAATACTATTCTGGACTAGGGATTGGTTTGGCTTCCTCCCTTTTTTATGATCAGTTCTCCCCTGCCTTACCACAGGTCTTTCTCCCTAAGAGTTGTTTGACTTGCATATACTGAACTCTAAAGCATGCAGCATCTCATCATGAGGATAACATAATTGTATTCATTGAAGGTTTTTCTTTATTCTGTGCTTTGGTATCCCATTTGTTCCTAAAATGCTTTTGTAAAGCATTTCAACTTTATTAATTTCCTAGTAGAATACACACAAGTCAGGTGACCCATGTATTACATGAAACAAATTGGGGCAGGGGGGATTTTTTTTTCTGGTATGGTTGGGTTAGGATGACTTCCATCTCTGTTGTTGCTAGCTTCATTTTTCTGCAGTGCAAAAAGTAATTTAAAACTACTTAGACTTTTATCACGATGGTAACAAGATGCAAAATAATAGAATAGATACAAGTTTATAATACGTATAGTTTAATGCATATAGAACATGGGAGGTATGAGGGTCTTCTTTTTATCTTTTAGCTAGAATGTGTTGACATTGACAAACATGTCACTGGAAATTTGTAGTTTATGGTACTAGACATGGAAAGTATATACCAGTACAATTTGTTGTGCTGGATTTATTCGCTGAATATTGAATTAGACCCTCAATAAAGCAGATGCCATCACTGTGAAGTACCTTTGATAGATGTGTAAATAACATCTTTTTTTAAGCCAAGTCCAGTGCTATGTGAACTTCTAAAAATAATTATTTTTAAATGCAGTAGATCTGGCTGTTGATGCATATTTTTCACTTACTCTGGTTTTTAATACTTTGACAGTGATTTATGTTTATGTAATGTAATAATTGTGACTAAATTTAGGATTTAATTCTGTCCCTTTTACTACTTTTGTTCTTTCAGGTGCCAAATAAAGAGTTCGTTCAGTTATGTCCTTCAGAAACAGAAGTTCTAGAGACTTCAGAAAAGAATCAGGGTGCTATTCAATTTCCCAATAATGAACCTCTTCTCAGTAAGATTTATTTCTCTTGTGGATATTTTGGGGGTTGCAGGGGAAGACATTTCTGATAAATGCTGTAATTTTTGAGTGCACCACTTTACAACCATGTATAAATTGTAAAGAGATTTGTCTGTCTGAAGATGAGAGAACTCTTAAAATAGATGTGTTATCACTGGCAGGCAAACAGCAAAATTTGATCAGTGCTTGAATCTCATGACAAAAATAACATCCTGTAACAGAAGTTTACCATTGCATTCTTGCATGCCACAGTTTTAATTAGGTACTTACTAGTTCTCTCTTCAGAAAAGAGATATGGGTAAGGAAAAGTTATTTTCAGTGCAGTGTAAGGGAACTGGTTGTAATTTGTGAACTATTGTCCTCTTAGCACTTTATCTCTTTCTTAACTGCAAGCTGTGAATAGTCAATACAAAGGGCTAGTCACAGTGTTTCAGAAAAAAATCTCCCCCCCACCTTGTTCAGGCATGCACAAAGGCAGCAGTTTGTCTGGGTATAGGATTCCCTGGCCCTGTAAAAGGAGAATGCCATTGTATTATTTTTAACATAAAAGGCAAAGTGCTATAAAAGCAATGTTTATGCTTATCCTGTATTTCAGCTCCTAACAACTTTTCTGGCTCCCTCTTTTATTTCAGTTACTAGAGCTTTATTTATTTGTTTGTTTGTTTGTAACCAATAGCTTTCTTCCAGTTTAGCTATGAACCCTTTATATAAAAAAAAAAACCAAAACCCAAACCCACAACCAAAGGGAAAAAAAAAAAGCTAATCCTTAAATAAGGGAAGGGTTTGGAAAAGGAAAAAAACAACAACAATAATATTTATCCAAGATAGGCAAGGAAATGTTTTTCACTGATACTTGAGCTAAAGCATTTACCCTTTCCTTTAACAACAGTAAGGTAATAGCATTGATTTCTAGAGCTAACACATAGTAAGTTAGAAAGCAGTTCACTGCATGGATACCAGTTTTATTAGCTAGCAATTGGAGGTAGTCCAATGGATTGGCAAGACATAAGTCATCTTAAGTTATGTATGTCCTTACAACTGTCTGTGGACAGCCATTATTTCTATTACTTGATTTTTTTTTTCTTTAATATTTACATGTAAATGTTTGCCTCTACTTCAAAGGAAGGTGCTGTTTAAAAAACAAATGCTTTGAAAGTTACCATATTCTTCATGCTTTGTACTGCTTACGTTTATGTTTTAATAATTTTATAGGTGGTAATTCTCAGCTGGACTTTGATGCAATATGTGAAAATGATGACACTGCTATGACAGCTCTTATGAATTACTTGGAGGCTGATGGAGGGCTTGGAGATCCAGCTGAACTCAGTGATATACAATGGGGTCTCTAGTTCTGCTTTTTCAAAATAAGAAGAAATGTAAAACCCGTAATACGCAACAACTGTGCATCCTCAGTACTGTATTATAATTTTTTAATGTTTCATTTGACTTCATACTTACTGTCTATACATTATTAAAGACTGAAGCCTTGTTCAGAGAGAGACAGTTTCTGCTGCACCTATGGAAAAATGCAATATTTTTTTCATCATGGGGAAACCTTGGAATTTTAATATTGAACCATCTGTAACTGGAGTGCTTAAAATACATTACTATATTTTTGCTAAGAAGCTTTAACCAAAAGGTACTGTACAATTTACAGGAACATTTTTTTTTCCTTAGTTTTAATACTTAAACTTTTATTTATTGGTTTTGTTTCAAATGGTAGAATATTGATTATCTATGTTACTTCCTGTAAAACTTAGTATACTTACATAGTTAAAGAATACGTGTAACTATTAAATTTCATTGATGATTTGCACACACTACAGTTGTACAATAAGGTATTGTAATTCTCAAATGATGCAGTTTGTGATTCCTTGCCCTTTTCAGAAGTGCAGTTTTGTAGTCAAAAGTGAAAATAAGGCATATACAGTTCTGGGAGCAAGGATTTGAATTAGATCACCATAACAATCAGAAGAGAATGTTTTGAGAAAAATAGTCACTTCCCTAGTACACAAAAGTGATAAGGGTAGAAGAAAAGAGCAACAAAATCTTAATTACTATTTTGTATTGTTTGTGATGTATTATTTGAGGGGCAGTGCATAGAAGAGTAATGCTATAACTGTAATAAAGCACTTTGGTCTCATCACTAGAGAAGTTTGGATAGATTGTCTTGGTTCTAGAGTGAGGCTAGCACTGCCTATTAGTGAAGAAGATCTTAAAATTCTGTAGTATCTTCTATAGTCTCTATGTTTTTGGAGAGATTAGGGTGATTTTCTGTTGCTTAAGTCTGTGACTTTTTGAAATATTTGTGTAATATAGTACTGTCTGTAAGTAAATGCTATATAGGATGATCTTTTGGGGGACAGCTTTTGCAAGAATTGTATCGCAGTTACAGCAAATTACTCAACATGGCACTTAATAGGTTGTATTAGAACAATATAGCATTAATATATAAAGTGAATCTTTATTTCTGGTATTAAAAGTTTAGACAAATTTTTGCATCTCATATATCATAAAAGCATAATTTTTCTATTTTTTTTTTAATTCGGGTAATGAAAGCATTTGAAGATAGTTGATACATGTGCATATTTTTAATACAGACATTTAAACACAGGCACCACCATAAGCACTACTGCATTTGTTTTAACACTGGAGGTGAGCGATAGGCAGCCTGTTTTGGATCTTTTTATGAAGACTGAAGTGTGTGAACAAGTAAAAGTGTTAGTCGCTAGATGTCAGACTTCTACTATTGGATAACTACCCTATTCCAAATGAATACATCATTTTGTCATGCACTGACTTCCTATGCTTTGACAGAGCAGCTTTATATCTTATAGATATGAATCAGTTTGCAAAGTATGAGGTTTTTGGTGACATCTTGTCCAGGTTTTCTAGAACAGCTTGTTGGATTGATTTTTTTTTTGTTAACTCTGTAGATTTTTTGCATTAAACTTGCATGTGATTTCCTGCATTCAATTTTTCTTTACAGACGTGGGGCCAAAATTAGCTGTTCTCTAGCTTTATCAGAATAAAGTTTTCTGTTTCTTCACAGAAAATGAATTTTGGGCTATATGATGGAGCAAAGTGAAAAAAATAAACAGGAACTTTCTAAGAATTGATAGAATTCTATTTGTATAAAAGAAATTTGAGAATTTCAGTTTTTGCCATTGTAAAATGTATTTTCTTTATTCTAGAAATGAATTCTGAATAAAACAAATACTGTTGCTAACAGAGATAAATGAGTAAATAAATAACTTAAAATTATGCAGGCTTTCTTCAACATACTTTCTTTTTTAACTGGATTAGTTTGGAAATGGTGCAGATGTTGTTATTGAAGGAACATATTAATTCTTTCACAAGATTTATATAATCATCTAGAGTCAAAACACTATTTTTGGATTCTTCTTGGATTTCCCTAAAAAATAAAAACAAAAATGTAACTTCTGAGTCTTCTGCAGTCATTGATCAATATTGTAGCTCTCAGTTCATTTATTAGATTCTCCCTTTACTATTTGTGAATTTTTCTGGTTTAAAACAGTGTTACAAGAAAAAGTGTCACTTGTAAATGTTTATCATGAAATTACTTTTCATACTTTTCACAAGAAAACATACTTTTTAATACAGTTGAGATAGTATGTGCTTACTTCTGTTTGTATAACAATACAATTCTAGTAAGATACGGACAGGTGTGTTTTTCCTGGCATGGTTATCAGAGGATGTGGTTAAATCAGGTCAATAAAATGTTCCTTTGATGCACTGCTAGTTAGTCTGCTGACGATTCTACCAAATACTGAATTTAAATATGAAGTACTCATGCTTTCAGATCCCAGTTTTGTTCTCTAAAAATATAAATGAGGAGTTTGAACTAATGTGGATTTTGGTAGTTCAGGATGATATTCCCTAGCCAGGGTAACCTTGTAATCCAAACTAACATGCATTTTTCTAGGTACTAAAAAACCCTAATGTTGCAGCTTAATTCAGCCATCTCTGGCAAGGAGAGTGCCTGTAGGCTGTACCTGAAAGAGCCTGTTTGATGAGAAGCAAATAGAGTACACGGTTAGGATTCTTACAGTCTTGCCACAGGTAGGTATGGTAAGTGATAAAGCAGGTGTCAACAGCTTTAAAAGCCTTATTAGTTATCAGGGTTGTACCTGGATGTGGGTCAACTGATTTGTTACTGAGGGCACGTATGGAATTCAAGATAAGGAAATCTTGATGGGAGAGGAGTTCTGACATAAACAGCAGCTTATTTGGGAAACCAGTTCCTGTGTTGACAGGAGAACATGAGAGAATTCTTTTCAGAATTAGGAGCGCAGGGAATGAGAATGTGGTAGAGACAAATACCACCTCTGGATATTGTTGGAATGAGAAAGTGGTCTGGCTGGGTGGAGGGTAATAGTTGGCTATTCCCAGCCTGAGTTAGATCAGAGGTAGATTGCAGGAAGGCCTGGACTGCCATGTGGCACACGGGATTAAAACAGTGCTTCAGAATACCCTCATGTCTTACAGCGATGAATCGTGAAGATGTCAATATGTTAAACCTTAACTTTTGCATTTCCTGTAACAGTATTTGACAGTTGATGGTGTGGGGGAAGGGAGGATCCTTTCTGTGCTCTACCTCGTGTAATTGCTTCTTGGGATTCACTTGCAGCGTTAAGTACAGTGCTATTGCATGGATCTAAAGCAGAGCTGCAGTCCATGTTTCCTTCCTGTGGTGCATTGTCGTTCTGGACTTTTCAGTGGATCTTATGCTTTTTAGAGTATTGGAAAATTTGGTTTACTCATAAGCATAAAAGGCTAAAGTTAGTCGTTTTAGTGGTTGCTCACAGCAGTGTGTTCCTGTTCATGATCCAAACTGAAATGAAGAATTTATTCTTGCATAAGTGATGCTGCTTCTCCCCAGACCCTGGCTTCTGGCCTTTTTCACTTTGTCTTTTACTTCCTTTATGTGGGTTGACATATATCATGTAAATTCATAAAATGTCCTTGAATTCCAGGAAGTAATCATCAGCTGGAAAGCTTTGTGCCACTTAGGACTTCTCTGAGGATGATAATTTTATTCCCCATCCCCAATGAGAATTATTTTTTTGTATGCAAACATGGAGGTCAAGAAGATACTTGAGGTTATAGGTTCTTGCAGGTTAAAAGATAGAAAACTATTTTTCAGAGCAGCAGAATTAGAGGATCCAGGAAAAAAAGCAAGTGGGGAGTGGTGCATGAGCTGGTGAAATACAGCTGCTGCTGCTGTAGCACATTCTCTGCGTACCTCATTTCTAGAAGATTGATCTAGATAGCTCCCCTTTACTGTGACAGATGGCTGTCATGGCTAAATTTTGTGGGTTGTTCCTGGCTTAATTGCTTTCAGAAGCTTCATATCTTCTTGGTGAGGAAAAGACAAGACTTCCTGAGACTATCAAAAAATCTCACATCCTTCAGAAGCAGCCAGTTTTACCGGTGCAGATCCTGTGGTCCTGTGGAACTGCTGCCAAGCTATAGCAGCCTACTACTTTGGGGAATAAAAAAAACCCCAACCAACCAACCAACAAAAAATTAAGGGCCCAGAGAGCTGTGTATATTATGTGTCAGCTTCTGTGAAGTGCTTTTACCTTAGGTTAAATAGGAGAGAAAAGGTAATAAAGTACCTCAGCATGCCTGATTTGTAAGTTCACGTATATGGGCAGTTACTACATATCAGTTTTTAGTCTTCATTTGTACTCTTCATGTCAAAACCTCTAGAAATAAACACACAATCTTTGGAAATCATAAAATTTTGTGGGAAAGATCTTCCTTAGTTATTGCTCTCAACGCTGGCCCTGTCTGGATGGTGAGTTTTCTTCCTTGGCATTTGCAGATCCTGAGTTTATATGACCTGATATTAGTAATCTGTCCTACAAAACTGAGGGAACTTTGGCACAACTGAGAGAAAGTAACATAATTAATGGGCTCTCTTGAAACAGTGAAGTATATCAGTGTGTTTCTAGAAAGGACTGTAAGGTGAGCAGAGGAACTTTGAACTATACAGTATCTCAGGTAATATGCAATGCTTTTAACAAATCTGACTTCAAAGATTACTTCTTTCATAAATCTTACAGATAGGGCTATATCATAGAGAAGAGTGTTACCGGGGCTTTTGTATTTAGATGAAATAATTTAAGATGAGTTGATAAAAATTCTTTGACAGGAGTGGTTCCATCCTTAGACTTTGTCTTGTCAAATTAGGATAATAAGTAAATTGGTTTCTTAATCCCTCATACTTTATACGCATTTGATTTGCCAGGTCTTTAAGAATACTTTCTTTTTTTCTGCGAATATAGTTGCGTTATCAGGTAATGTTTTTGTTATCACTGAAGAGATGGTAAATATCTTTTAAAATAAAAACACCAACACAAAACAAAAAAACAGGCAGGTGAACTTAAGTGTTATTTCAGCCAGGTACAATCAGCTCTTACACACTTGTTTTGAAGAGCTCCAGACTGGTCGCACTTCATTCTGCATGGAACGTTAAGACTAGCTACAGTGTTTAAGACTGCGCATTCTGCTGTGGGCAGCAATGGACATGAGCTGACTCCTAAAGAAAAAGTTAAGAGCAGGATAAGCACAGCAGCTGCTTCAACTGCTTTCAGCTTGGGGGATTTCCTGAGCTTGATTTGGTTTGTCCATTTGGTAAACCCTGAGGGATGTGGATTCCAAGTGTGTCTATTTGACCATCCCTCCATTGAGCCCATGGAAACTACTTGTATCTGCAGATTCTGACAGGGAGTGCAATGGGCCTCCTCGCTATGGCAGGAAAAGCCACTTTTCTTTGTTTCGCTCCTGCTAGCTTCATTTGCAGATTACTGCTTCATTTGTGGATCGCTGCTTCTGGTACTGGAAGGGACCGCAAGCAGTTGTTTCTTATCTTCTATCTCTCTGCTACTCATGACTACTTAGGTTTTTGTGATGGTCCCCCTTTATGAACCCTCAGCTTTAAAATTTTTTATATCATACAGTTTTTCAGAGCTGTCTTGCTTGCGGTTTATTACAGTAATTTATAGCCTGCTCCTAGATTGTCTTTTCAAAAAAAAACCCAAAACCCAAAACATGTATTTAGTTTCCTGTGGTATGTTTTAACTCTTGGGGGCATTTTATATCCAAGTTCTGTAAGGAACTTGTAGTTTCCAGTATAAAAACATGTGTTGTGTGTCTCAGAAATCAGAGGTCATTATTCCAGAGTTCTTATAGTTGCTTTGGTAGAAAGCCATGGGAAATGCTCCAATGTTGTGGGAGTTTGCAGATAAACAGAAAGATCAAATGGAGTGAAACTTCAGATACAGTTGCAGGAAAAATACACATTTAAAAAAAAAAAGAGAGAGGGTGATAGTCAGGACGACTACTTACATAAATAATCTAAAATGCAATTCAATACCATGCTGCAAGCACAATGCTTGTATGAGTGGGGCTGTGGCATGGTGCTCCATCAGTTCCTTTGTAATAAAACAAAGGGGACTGGATTGTTTGTTCTTTTCTATCTCCATCTTTGCTGTATTTAAACCAAGTTACTGATTCTGGTGAGCTTTCTTATCGTGATGGCTTTAATGGTGTTTTAGATTTGGCGATAAGCATAAGGGTTAGTAACTTTAAAAATGGTGAAGAGGATTACTGATAGCAGTCTGAGGAGAAAATATTTTCAAGTAGATTATTTTCCTGCTTAGGCCAGTATGCAGCTGCTGCCTTTTCAGGCAGTCACTGAATAATCAAACCCGTTTCAAAATTGTTGATTTTAGGTTTCTATGGATTATCTAAACAGAATCTTAAACTTCACCTTATCAACCTGGAAGGAGCTGGGCACAGTGCTGAGTGGAACTTGCACTGTTGGAACAGCTTGTTTGTGTTAGCAAACATGATCCTTTTTAGAAGGACTACCAGTTACTATTTCTAACTCCTCATCTTGCTGCTTTCAGCCTGGTTATGGTACCTTGCTTTAATCAAGCTAAGTCATTAAGACAGGGTAATAGGGAATAAGGCTTTCAAAATTTGGATTTGAGACATTTGCAGTCTTGATGACTGTCCCGCTCAAATACAGTGTCAAAGTTGTTCAGGTATTTTTGGAAAAAGAAATTTGGAAGATGTAACTTAGAGTCCAGTAATGTACATTTTTATGGTGGGAAGCTTTTCATTGGACAGAACTTCTAACTTGTTCCAGTAGTCCTAATTTAGCCCATTGTATGTCAAGAAATAACTCTGGTTACTGATGTGGGAATTAGGCCCATACTGTATGGGATGACCAGATTGTCTTTTCCTCCTAAGTGATCAGACTTTCATAGGTATTTTCATTTGGTCACTGATATGCAAGGAAATTTATGGGCTCTTCTGTCTGTAATTCAGTGAAATGCCCAGTGTAACCTTATGTATGCCAATGGATGGTTAAGCCCTTCCTTGCCATTAAACAACTTGGGAATCTTCTTCCAACCCTTCATAGAGCTATAATGGAGAATGAGCTTTTAGCTCTTTGCAGTTTTGTTTCTTCTGAAAGTTGAGTTTCACTGAGAATGCAAACCAGAATTTATAGGACTTATTAATAAGTCCCAAGTGGACTTTAACTTGTAATTGATTTAACTAGCAAAAACTGAGTGCAAACTTGACTCCACAACAATCGCTAAGATTCTTTGCCTTTAGCTTCAGCATGGCCAAGATCAATATTAAGAATAATTGCAAGGTGACTCTTAAAACTGAAGTTCAAAGTAGAAAAATGGGCTGGGTATAAATCCTCTACAGACAGGCTGTATTTTTTCTGTTCCTTCTCTGCAGTTAACATTGGCTAGATGTCTGGCCATTTAGATATGCAAATCAATGTTTATTTAATTCACATAGGCTGCAGATGAGATCATCATAGCAGAATTTACTTTGTTGCTTTATAATAATGCATCTTTTAATAAGACCAAACCTTCTAAATGTAACTTTTCAGGAACTGATGAATTTAAGTCATGTATAGCTGTTGATAGCTAAGAAGCAGAAGAACCCCATGCAAGCAATGCTCATGTACTGCACTCAAGGTTAGTGCCACAGTTAATGACATGGAAAACAAATTATATTCAAACCCAGCATTTTGGCAAGATGTTTGTGTCAAAACAATGAAATTAGTTCACATTTCACATAATTTACTTCATAGATAAAAATAACAGCAAAAAGATTCTTCAGTATTTCTACTGAGGATGCAGTGTGTTTCTGTGATCTCAGGGAATTATGTCTTTGAATAGTTCTTAAATTGTGTTTCAGCATCTCAGCGGAAATACAAGTCATATTCTAGCTAAGATATGCAGATGTCCACTTCACATTTTAAAGTTAATATAAAAGATTTTGCAAAAGGTGTAAATTGTTGTAGAGTCTTAATGATGTTTATTATCATTACTCTCTTTCATGATGGCTAAATTTAATCATCGGTTAAAAAACTGCAGTCCTTGGTAGCTGTTCAGGAGGAGTTCTACATAATACATGTTCATTTTATGAGCTTTAATTTTTAAATACTGGCCTAAAATTGATTATACATGTTTGATTTGAGCTGGAAATAGTATGACCAATGATTGGTTTTAAACAAGTGCTTTAAAAATATCTGCTGTGTATGAAAGGATGCTGGTGGTTTGTTTGTTTGTTTGTTTGTTTGTTTTAAATGATGGAGCATTTTCCTGCAGAAGGATCCCTGCTTTACTGATACTACTAATGATGTGATAACACTTTGCAGTACCATCTCGAGAAAGTCCAGGGCTAGTTCTGAACAGATTGTTTTGTATATGGCACAGTACAGCACCATCAGCACACCAGTGAATCCTAGAAATAATCTAGTTATGATAGCAAAGCCTGTAGGTCTAACCTCATAGGCTTGTCTTCCACCATCTACCTCCAGATCCAGCTTGGGTAGCTCTACACAGCACTACTCAGTATGGTGTAAACATAGCCTAAAAGCTTAATCACACAGATAATTTTATGTAAGTAGTTTTATTCACTTGACTAGCTCTGTTCAGAATTAGCCACATGTTTTTAAATAATTATTTGCACTTGGAGTGTACAAGGTAGAATTAAACTCCATAGCTTAAATCGCTGCTTTGGTTGGTGGTTAAGTGAAAGCTTGTGGCAGCACAGTAATTCTGCACTGGAAGTAAAAAAGAAAATAAGAAAAATGGGTGGAGTCACAGACAAAAAAAAAAAAACAAAACAAAGAACTTTTTAGCAAAGGTTGACAGCATCAAAATTATATTGAGATATTTGTATAATTGTAGTTAAAAATTAAATAGAAGTCATCTGCACCTCAATTTTAAACCTAATTTGATTTTTAATGCAGCAATTTTAGTCAAAATATTTCTCAAAGAAACTCCCAGGATCATTTGCATTAGAGAAAGTATTAATAGCATTTTCTTGAGAATGTATTTGAATAAACACTGATGCAGAAAGAACTTGATTTGTTAGAGACAACACTTTGGAGTTCAAGGGCCGTTTGCTGAAACTTCAGGACAAATGTTAATGACAGGCTGAGCAGGGCTTCTACTGTGGAAGTGGGAAACTTCGCTGAAGAGCAAAGCCAGGATAAACATGTGAATTCAGCCTTCATTTAGCTTAAGCAAAGCCATAAATAGCTGCAAACTTTACTAAGCAGATGTGACTTCCTTTTTGTAAACTTGGGATGCCGCTCCCAGATTTTTAACTTTGCCTATCAGTTCTCAAATGTTATAGCTATTCTTACGATTGCTGTGTATTTTTAGCAATTAACTTACTTTCCCAAAGCTATAAACTGAAATGAAAATGTTTTCCAGTCCTGCCTGTTGAAACTCACGCCACTGTACAGGAATAAGAGAAAGATTTGTGGGGCCAGAAGGAGACTGAGGAAGGGAGTATACTTCTGTTCACTAGAATGAATGAGTCTCTCCTGAAATGACCACATTATTTGTAATCTAGCTCAGGGTGAAAACTGCTCATTCACTGCTGAAGTTGTTTTTTTTTTTTTCCAAATAGGTGAGATCTTTACATACTCCTGAATTAAGACTAATTGTTGGTTGGGATTTGAGTCGCCCAGCTGGCCTCACTCCTTATGCTCTTATCCTTAAGCCTTTCTTTGGAAAAGGAGTGAGTTTAGTACTCTTGGCTTGTATTTCAAAGTGTGTAATGGAGCATGGTGGTGTCTCTGGCTGCACTTCCATGAAAAGGGAAGGTGTAACCCTCTCATGCTTCTTCAGAAATATCTGCTCTTCAGTCAATTGCACATACCCAGGTTTTTCCATATCTAATAAGTTTTGGTGTAAAGAAAAGTGTAAATTAAAACAGAGACATACTTAACAAGACTGACACTTTCATGTTTGAGTGTTATGCGCTACCCCCAATCTCACTGTGTATGGTAGCAGAGGTAACTCAGAGCTGTATCTCACCTCATCTGCCTTCTGAAATAAGGAGGATTCAAATAGGTTTTTACCTAGTCTTCATAATGAGAAACCTGGAGTGAGATTAGCTTAATCTGCAAAATCTCATTATTTGGGTTTTCATTTGGGGCTATTTGTCAGTACTGTGGCAGAATTGCATCACTTAAATGAGTTTAATGCTGAGAAGAGGAACTGGACCATCCAATCTGAAACCCTACTAGGATACCATGGGTGTTACTGCTGTTTGGAGCTCACCAAAGCCTATTCCTGTGGGTTTTTTACCTGTAGTTTTGGAAGAGGAGGTCTTGTTTCTTAGTCTTTTACTAATGCTAAAATAACCTGGATTGATAATGTTACCAATGAAGTTTTTCTGCTCCAGGGACTGGCACAATGTAAACTAGCATAGGTATTTGTAGGTATAGGTTTGTGTACGTTTAGACACTGTGCAACTTCAAACATTACCCCCTGAACCTACGTGTTAGTCTTTTCACAGAAGTGGAAACTTGGATTTAGTCTTCAAATGCCTTTGTCCCAAGGCCATGCTCAAAGATCCTAGTCCGTCGATTTTTTTCATGCTGTTTTCTCTCTCAACACACCTCAGCTTGGATGCAGAGATACTTCCCTCAGCCTAAGAGGATGCATCAAATTCACCTTCAGTTTCCTTGGCTGCTCTGCCAAGTTTTCAAACCCAGGTTCTAGCACAGCACCAGTTGTGATTGTATTTGTTTTGTAGTGTGTAAATGCTTGTGCCTCCGATACTGGGGTTGCCCTACTCGCAGGTTTTGATCCTCACTAATTTAGTAGGTTTGTAGTCAAAGGGTGCTATGCAGATGAGAGATGTTTGCAATTACCAGTTCTGAGAGCCATCAGGTAAAGGGTTATCCCTGCAACTGGGGCTTATGAGAGCAGGCAGGAAAGAGAAAATGTTGAGCTGAGACAAAACAAGCTAGGAAGACTCTTGGGACTACGTTCCCTCAGAGTTTTATTTCAAAGCCAGTCAGGATCCTAGAGCCAAAGTCAAAAACCTACTTGCTATTTTCATTGGCGTGATGAGGCTGAGACTGTCAGCCATGCAAAACTTTATTGCTCATAAAATCCCATGGTTTTAGGTAAAGGGCACAAGTGAACTAGTAGCTTGGCTTCTTGGCAATGTCGGGGGAGATGGATGGACTCCAGTGCTTTAACATCAGTGTCTACAACTTCACTTGCCCTCACGATGGCTACTGAGTTTTTCTTCAACCTCACAAGGAGCTAGGGCAGGCTCTTTAAACACAGGTGCATTCAAAGATGCGTGTTGATGCGGACATTTTTGTAAACCCACGAAAGAGAAGGAAAATAGAAGGGAGCTCTTCCATTACTATTTTTATTCTACCTTACATCACATACAGAAGGATACCGATTTCAACAACTGTGCATTTTAAACAACTAACCTGATGCTTGGATTAGCTGTGTCTAGTTTTGCTGCTTTGCTACAGGGAACATGTGACCTTTGGACTTCACTTAATACTGTTGTCTTTGTTTCCCACCTGTGAAAACAAGGGTCAAAGTACTCCACAGTTCAAAGGCCTTTTTTTGAGAATAATTGTTTCACTGTTACAGTAAGAACAATCATAAAAGTGCACAAGACAGAGGGACACTACACATTAGTGATACTCACCTACCTGGGAAGGCAGCACATATGGAGAGTTAATAATTGCCAAATGTAATTATTGTCAAGCTAAGGCTGCATTTCTGAACAATGTATAGAGTAGATAGCTAATGCCATACCAATATAAGGAAATCGGTGTTATATCTTGTACTGTAGCTCAGGTATGGATGGAAAGTTCTTGCCAATTTATTAATGAATTAGTGTACCATTAGGTTCAAACAAGAAGAGGAGTGTCAGAGAACACTGGAGTGGCTGGACTTCAAGACCTTGAGAAGTCTTGTCTCCTGCTGTTGGCTCTCCTTGCCTGATAAGGAATGCTGCTGCAGCCTTAAAGTAATGATTTTGTTGGTAGCTCTTCTTGAAAAGCAGAATAAGCACAGTGAACCAAACTTGAGTTGCATATGAGAAGCTGCACTTACAAGCAGCAACACCATTTTTCAGCTTGATTAATTAAGATGTAATCAGTAGCTGGGACACAGCTGTTGGCTAGAAAACCAGCATATGGAGCTGATCTGTGATTGTCTGAAGACAATAAGAACTTGTGCGCACGTTAGCCCTATGCTTCTGTTATGGCAATCGCTGTTTATGTTTAAATCTCACCAGACTGACGGTAAGCCTGAGTTCTTACTGTGACTTGACTTTTTTAAGGTTTTGCAGAAAATGGCATGTGAAGATGAGCTTTATGCTAAAAGTGAATCCGGTACTGTGCTGCTATCTATAGTATTTCCTGTCTCACAATAGCCCACCCAGCTGTCTTCTCTATAGCTGAATATTCAACCCTAAGTAATGATGCACAGAAGATGTAATTCTGCAATGCAGCACAGTGCCAATCGCAGCTGTAGATTTGCTATCCCCACACATTAATACAGACTACAGAGACTTCAGTGTCTCACCGAAAAGAATTGTGTGGCCAAAACATGCTGCGTGGGAATTGCAGGTTTACCTGGGGGATTGCTAGGTTTCTACTTGTAACTGTTCCCTTAGGTAACTTTAGCGCATGTTCCCTGCAGCGTGCAGAGCGTAAACTGATGTTACTCCCTAAGACTGAGAGAGGTTTGAAACCTCTAAGAGAAGGCTATGTGTAACAGTACCTGAATCTACACACTTCTCTCTATCAGATGTAGCTAACCTCTATTTTGCAGCTGACCTTAATGATCCATTCTTCATCATCAGATATTACTGCCAAGTCAGCTACTTTGAGATGTATCTAGGATTAAGGGATTCTATAAAAGAAATCCCTCCTTTAGTTAAATGAGATTCCCAAAGTCAGGACTCTCAGTGCCTTGTTTACTGCCAGTTACTGATCTGAGCAGTGCTGTCGCTGTGTGGTGGGTTGACCCTGGCTGGATGCCAGGTGCCCCCCAAAGCTGCTCTATCACTCCCCTCCTCAGCTGGACAGAGGAGAGAAAATATAACAAAAGGCTCGTGGGTTGCGGTAAGGACAGAGAGAGATCACTCGCCAACTACCGTCACAGGCAAAACAGACATTGCTTGGGGAAATTAGTTTAATTTATTACCAATCAAATCAGAGTAGGATAATGAGAAATAAAACCAAATCTTAAAAACACCTTCCCCCTACCCCTCCCTTCTTCCTGGGCTCAACTTCACTCCCAATTTTTCTTTACCTCCTCCCACCAGTGGTGCAGTGGCACAGGGAATGGGGGTTACATTCAGTTCATCACACGTTGTCTCTGCCGCTCCTTCCTCCTCGGGCAGGACTCCTCACTCATCCCCTGCTCCAGTGTGGGGTCCCTCCCACAGGAGACAGTTCTCCACGAACTTCTCCAATGTGGGTCCTTCCACCAGGCTTCAGTTCTTCATGAACTGCTCCAGTGTGGGTCCCTTCCATGGGCTGCAGTCCTTCAGGAACAGACTGTTCCAGCACAGGCTTCCCACGGGGTCACAGCCTCCTTCGGGCACCCCCCTGCTCCGGTGTGGGGTCCTCCCTGGGCTGCAGGTTGAGATCTGCTCCACCGTGGACCTCCCTGGGCTGCAGGGGGACAGCCTGCCTCACCAGGGTCTTCCCCACGGGCTGCAGGGGAATCTCTGCTCCAGCGCCTGGAGCATCTCCTCCCCCTCCTTCACTGACCTGGGGATCTGCAGGGTTGTTTCTCTCAAATATTCTCACTCCTCTCTCCAGCTGCAGAATGCCTAGGTTTTTTTTCCCCTTCTTAGATCTGTTATCCCAGAAGCGCTACCATGGTTGCTGATGGGCTCGGCCTTGGCCAGCAGCGGGTCTGTCCATTACTAAAACCTTGTCACGCAAACCCACTATGTGCTGAAAGAGTCACCCAGAACGTTCCCATCACAGAGACAGCACTCAGATTAAGCCAGAAAAAGCATTTAGGTTTCTCTGAAATTCTGCAAAATGTTGGTCCCGATTACTAGAAAGCAGATGGGAACAGATGATTCGCTATCTTGTGTGCATAGCAGAGGCCAGGAATATTTGAGGAACCCCAACGGCTCAAGGGGGGATCCTCCCTGGGTAACGTGCCTCCTCCCCAGCATGCAGAGCCACACAAAATCGCGGTAATGGCACTGTCTTTCTCAGCATCTGGCCTGATATGTCACCATGGGGAACCCTTGATTTAACTGACAGATACAGATGGCCACAGAGCCAGGTAAGTTCCCAGTGAGTGTGCCAATGCACATGCAGCAAAACATTATTCCAAACAAAGTTTGTGCTAGCTTAGGTTCAGAAACATCCCCTCCAGATCTGCCTGCTCTGGCGGGTAATGCTTTGCTTTAAATATCGTTCTGTGCTGTTTTGATGTTTCTCCCTCCTGCAAGCCGCAGAGCTTGTCTTAAAAGCTGGAGGGGCTTTTTTCATGAAGTGGGAGCGTTCAAGCAGATAGGGAGACCTGGTGTAGGGCACCAACAAATAAATGATACCAACCCTCACTGAACATAGTGCAGATGCAAATTTCAGCTGTCAAAGAGATGCATTTGCTCCTCCTGTGCTATCATGGTGTATACCTCACAAAGATGGAGGCACAGCTCTGTGGTGTCCTGCAGTTATATTACAGGTTCTTGCCTCCAGAAGCTGCTTATGTAGTTTCAAACAGAAGGTAAGTATCTATGACAGGTTACAGCAAGGGATGGAGGAGAAAGACAAGGGTAATACAACTGGACGCTGCTGTTGTGTGTCTTGGCATCTCTTCTTCCTGAGATTCATTTCTGGTTTGTGTTCAAAGTGACACTGTCCTTGCCTCCTCAGTCCTCCTTATACTGCCTTGCTGGAGGAGCTGCTGCTCCTGGCCCAGGCACTGTGTGGGACACATGAGCAAACTTTCCATAGTGTTGGAGTCACTAGAAACGGTGCATGTCCATCTGAGGTGCACGTGAGCACAACATCTCCTAGGTTGGATGTGTACTACGCTTATCCTCCCCATTTGTTTCCTCCCAGACTACCTCTTCTCGTTCTTGTCCTCCCCATAGCAATAGCCTGTGGAGTCTCATTCAGCCATTTTCACATTAATACTTTATTGATGCTGGAAGTTCAAATCATTATTTACAAAGATTATTTCCCTCTGTGAAACTGCAAAAGTTACTGGCACAACGCTTGGGCTAACTGCTTCCCCACTGAAAGCAAATTCCAGATTAAATCAGTCTTGAGGCCCAAGGCAGGAGAGGGGACGTGAGCTCTAAGCAGAGCGAGAACTCACTTCCAATGACCCTCTTTTAGAAATGCCATGGCTATGTTTGGGTTGGATGAGACAAATTTTTTGAAACTGCCTGAAAATCATTTTGGTTGAAGTCACTGGGGGCCCGTGTCAGTCTCCCAGTTCTCCTTTGATGTGTGTTTCCCAGTTAATGCAGGAGCAATCAGCTGCATAATTTTTATGAAAAGCAGGAGTGCAGCTTGCCTTAATGTCCTTCTATATGTAAAATAAGATATGTTTAATTTAAGAGTACCACCACATACTTAGCACAGCTTTGGTACCTGACAGCCCAAACTGGTTACTGTAGCTGATAGGGATCCTGTGGGCTGCATGACGATAGAGGACATGAAAGGCCTGTGATTTTTAAGTCTTTTTTCCATCATACTTTATCAAAAGAAATGCAGCACAGTTTCTGTGCTGCGTTACTGAAGCGTTCCCTGTGATCTCCTGTGTTTGCAGGAGGGGGCAGGTTCAGTTTTGAGGTGGGTTGACCCTGGCTGGATTCTATCACTCCCCCCTCCTCAGCTGGACAGGGGAGAGAAAATATAACAAAGGGCTAGTGGGTTGAGATAAGGACAGGAGAGATCACTCACCAATTACCGTCACGGGCAAAACAGACTCAGCTTGGGGAAAATTAACTTGATTTATTACAAAT
>JANXJC010000023.1:225618-236942 GCA_027564655.1 Leptodon cayanensis
TGGAGCATCTCCTCCCCCTCCTTCTTCACTGACCTGGGGGTCTGCAGGGTTGTTTCTCTTACATGTTCTCACTCTCTCTCAGGCTGCCTTTTCTGTCTGTCCCAACAACTTTTTTCCTTCTTAAAAATGTTATCACAGAGGCGTTACCACTATCACTGATTGCCTCGGCCTTGGCCAGCGGCGGGTCTGACTTAGAGCCAGCTGGCATTGGCTCTGTTGGACACAGGGGAAGCTTCCAGCAGCTTCTCACTGAAGCCACCCCTGTACCACCACCACCCCCCCAGCTACCAAAACCTTGCCACACAAAGCCAATACAAATTTGAAAAATTTTGCAGTAACTTTCTCATAATGAGTTTGTTAGCAGGGGTTCACTATGAAATGCCAAACGACGTCCTTCCAGCACACAAGGCGGGGGGGGTGGTCTGTGGTTCTGGGCTGGAGGACTGAAGAGCAGAGCTGCTGGCTTCTGCTGCTGATGTCTAACCTTGGCAAAAGCCTTGCCCAAGTTGCTTACTTTTGCTCAGCCTTACCAGTAAGGCAGCAGCAACATTGCCCCAGGGGAAAGGCGTTGTGGCCCAGGTAATACGAACCCCCCGGGTAGGTGCCTGCAGCAGACCTTAGGTAGACCATGGGCCCCGAAACAGCCACCCGCTGAGACTCGCTCAACCCTGTTCAAAGCCATGCAGCCAGCGGCTGCTTTGCATCGGCCTGCCAGTGCCACCTCAACACTCGTGAGACGGGGGGGTAGGGGAAGAGGCTGGCCACGCATGGCGTGTCCCCAGCCAGCCCAGAGGGCAGCTGAAGAAAAGAGGCTGGCCACCGTGGCAGGACCTGGGCCTGGGCATCTGCAGGGGGGGCGGCAAGGAAGACCTTGTTCAACCGCCATCATTTGCTGAACCGTGGAGGCTGAGAGGTGCCCCCAAGCCATGCTTTTGCCATGAGCTTGCTCCGGTGGGCTGGCAGGGTCCCTACCCCAGCCACACATGGCCAAACCTTCTGCCTGGGGGCCACACTGTGCCCCAGGTGCACCAGCAGGTCTCATCCACCCTAACGTGTTCCCGCAGGCCAGGGCGCCATTTTGGTGCCACCCTCAGCCCCGGCCATGCACCCAGCTCTGTCCCTTCTGTCCTGGCTCACATATCCCCCCCTTGGGGCTGGGGGTGTCTCGGGAGCTTTAGGCTGCTCCTTAAATTAATTTTCCAGCTTGCTTGAGTGGAAAGTTTTGGTCTGCGTTGTTTATTTGGTGGAGGTTTGCCTGGCGTGGTGGTCGGTGAGCCCCTCGAGGTGGGGTGGCAAGCTCCGGGCAAAGCAGTGGTGCTCCTGAGCCACCACTGTGCATTGCCGACGGTGCGTTTCATTAATTCACTCTCTGCCATCCCAGCTCCAGAGGATGTGACTAACTGTGCAGTATGGCCCCTTCCCCGTCTCTCTGAGGGGTCACTTGCTGGTGCAGAAAATCCATTGCTGCGAATTCGGCGTATTGTTCAGAAACATCTTTTAAGAGCGTATGTATCGTTCTCCCTTAACAAAGGTACTATTCCTTACACAGGTATGGGTCCTGAGACTAAAAATAAGTGTGGGCTGTAAGAGGTAAGCAAAGAGAAGCCAGCCTGCCCTCACCAGCACACCAGCAAATCAAGCTAAGCCTGGGCCAAAGGAGGCAAAAAAAAAAAAGATGTACCCATCTCATGCAAGAATGAGAAAACGGAGTATTTACATGTCGGTGGTCAGTGTTTTACCCCTGCAGTGCCTGTGTGCAGGGGTGGAAGCCCACTGCTTCCAAGAAGCCTGGGTGGGTGCCGGCATCTGGCTTGGTTCATGGCTTGGTTCTCAGGGCACACGCGCTGTTCAAAAACCTTCTCTCCTTCAGTATTTTTAACTAACCACCATTACGAGCACGCTGTCCACAGAAGAAACCATGCAAAGCTCATCATGGTATATTTCTCATTAAAATGTAACTGATTTAGAAGGATCGTTTGCAGCCAGTGAATCGAAGTGCTTGCTGCTGATCACAGTGTCCCTCAAAACGTGAGCGTGAAGAGAGGTGCTGCTTTCATTCCTTGCTTTTATTCACAGCTTAGCAAGGAACACAAGCTTTTTGGTGTTTGGTTCCCAGTTCATTTCTTGGCTTTGAACTTATTGCTATATCTGCTTCAGATTATTCAACTTGTTCAGATTCAATATTGTTTCTGCACATGTGGAAAAATCACTTTTATCAAAAGCTCATTCAGTTCAGCCAATACTTGTTCCAGATGGTAATTCCGTTAGTTTGGTGATTTTATGATCTCTAAAACTTTAACAGCAAACATTGATAGTTTTCACCTTGAATTTTATTTCATTCATTTAAAAAAAAAAGTACTAAACTTATGTTTTAATACCCACTGTAAGAATTTCATGCTTTATTTTAAATAGGCTTATGTCTTAAGTAGGCTATTGAATTATTAATGAATCCAGCATAAGTGTTTACTTATGTATATGTAAAAGTATATGCATATACTTCAAAAGAAAACAAGATTTTAAAATATCATGCAGTCTAAAGTCCTGATTTCTAAAGATTAAGGCAGACATTTATGTTTGCAAAACCCTTGCCAAAAGATAATGGTTACTTCTGACTCCTGTTTTATCTTAAATGTGAAAACATCATTCGTCAGATGCCTAAGATGGATTCAAAGTTCTTTTGAATGTTCATTGCACATGATTTGTATATGAATAAAAGACCTCATATCTGAACTTCCTGACATTTTTGTTTGAATTTTAAGGCAGTTTATATACAAATATAGTAGTGCTGTATGCAGTTATACAAGAAGCCATCTGAATAAGGGGAACTGGACAGTAAGTTATTTGGAAATGCTTGAATAGTTCTTTACTGAACCCAGGATTAGAAGAAATAGCCACAGATGTTAAGAAGAAATGACAATAACTTTGATCACTTAAGCTTGAAACTTCCTTTAAGAACATTTTTAAGATAAAATATTTATTTTAAGAACCAAAGACGTTTTTATAGAAGATGGACATAGCTGTTCTCCCTGAAAACAGATCTTCAGCTCTTGGAGGTCTTGGTGAAACCTGCAGTGCATGGCACAAGGTTACCTGAATTAAAGGAGAACTGTCTCTTTAAAGATGTTCTCAGAAGTTTTTGGCACAAAGACAAAACCGCCACAACAGGACCGCTGATGCAGGATCCCGGCCCTTGTGCCTGTGCATTAGCAAATTGTGCATTATTGAGCTGATAGGGCTAGTAAAATCATTTTGCACAACGGCATTTAGCCAACGAGACGTGACAGCCGCAGGTATTTTCATGAAGCCAAGCTGCTAGAGGAGGTGTGCCTTCCCTCTTCAGCAAGATTAGACTCAAGAGTATAGTTAATCTCATCTGAGATGCACATTTACTTATCCACCCTTATGTTGTTGTTTTGTTATGCTCACCTGCTTTCTATGCCTTGCTTTTTCTTTTGCACGTTTAACCTTTCATCGTTCACAAGCCTGCTCACTTCTGCAACTTGTGTTGCGTCCAGCCTGTCCATCTTCTCCCTGTGAAGGACCTGCAGTGGTAGCAGCATACCTAAAATGAATGCAGAAGGTACAGCTCAACAAGACAGAGCGACCCTGCAGCCTGGCAGTACTTCTTTTGCCACTGTGCATCCATCCCTGCCTTCACCTCCTCGCTTGGTCAGCACTGCTCTGACCAGGCTAAATGGTGGATGAACTTTCGTGCATTCCCATGAAATAGCTCAATATTTATATTCTGATTTTCATATTAATTTGCTCAGCTGCTGTTCTTGAAATATTTCTTTTAATAAAAATCCCAAATACTCATCTCTTCATCCCAAATGCATTGCTCTGTTTCTCTCAAAATGTCAAAATCAACACTTTGTCTGGGATGGAAGTTAAAACATTTAACCAGCTTTAACAGAGACATTGTTGAATAAATGCAATCTGAAGAAGCGTTTTGACATCAAGATTTGTCTGTGTAATAACTTCAGTAAGATATTCAGACACTTTTGTATAGAAGATGCAACTATTTCTCCTGTTAAGCAGCAGATAACTGAAATTCAGTTCATCCTGCACACCTTCTGACAAGAATGCAGAATTGTGATTTTAATTTTTTTCCCCATTGCTTGTCTCATGAAGGGTCCTTGTATTGTTTGGTTTTAGGTAAATAATGTAAATATTTTTAATTCTATAGGGTTAGTGAAGCTCTATTTATAAACTGTTCATATCAGCCATACTAACTCAGACATGACTTACTCCCCACTTAAACAAAATCCCTTTGTCTCCTCTTCTACTTATCCTTAACACAGAAAGACAGGGCTCACAAGTGATGTGGAGAATACAGATCATTTTGATGTTTTTTCTAACCTGAAAAATAAGTATCATCTTCCATAAATGCAAGCTTTATTCTCCTCATTCCTAAGGTGTAAAATCTCTGGAGAGAGAGGGAGACCAAAACCGATAGTAGCTAAATTGATGATCACCATCTCCTTGTGCTACCTCTGAGCTGTATTTTCCATGTTTTTCTCTTCTTTCTTTCAGAATAAAATAATCCCTATTTTATGGTTGTCTGTCACTTTGCTTGGAGCAAGGCAAGTATCACGCTGACTGATACAGTAAGGCAGCTTGGTGACTATCCTAGTCAGCCCCTAAGATTTCGCTTGCCACCTCTTGTTTCTCTAGAGCAGAAAATTTTAGTAATTTCAAGCGATTAATTTGCTTTGTGCTTGCCACCTGAAAGCACGCCTTCCTACCCAGCGTGCGCCTGGGGTGACTCAGGCTGGGAGCCTGTCCTTGTTTCCCACCTCAGTGAGTCACCAGCAAAACTCATTTCCAGAGAAGTCAGTCCAGGAACAAACAAGGTGCACACATCTCGGGCTCTTGGAAATGGGAAGCAGACGCAGTTCCTGCTCTCGTCTAGGCAGGATGCCGTCGCCTTCGCCCACGGCCCTCGCGGCCCTAGTGTTAAGGAATGTCTAAACCGGCATTGTTTTCCTCTCCTGAAGGACGGTTAAAGCCCGAGCTTAGCGGCCAGCTGACCGAGCTAGCTTTGACACTGACTCATTGTGTGGGCTGGAGTAAGTCACTACAGTTATGTCTACAGTGTGCCGGGAAGAGATATCTGCAGCTCTGGAAGTGGGGCTGGCACTGCACTGCAGCTGCTTTTGCCAGCTGTGCGGCAGAGGGACCAGAGGGCTCAAAGGCAGCTCTTCAGCTACTCAGCATTGTGCAAATGCACCGCCTTGCTCACAGGTTGGCTCAGGAGACTCGACGGTGTTACAGTGTGAACTGAGATACACCCTTCACCTTTTCATCCCTTGTTTTCTTCATTGGCACTGTGGAGAGAATAACTTCCATGCGGTAGGATGCAGTATTTGTGATTCGCTTAAGAAAGGCACTTTATCACTGTACTAGTGCTTTACTGGCTGGAGAGCCCTGCTAGAACTGCAGAACTGCAAAAAGACTGCATTCAGTAGCACTGGCAGTTTTTCACTGCGGTGCAATCTAGAAGTTGATGCTGAGAACAAACTGAACCAAGAGATGTGCTTGGGTGAGTATCTGAGAAACTGAGGAAAAACTTAAGGAAAAAATTCACATATTTCCCCAGGGAATGGGAATGGGAAAGTCATTATGAAAGGAACAAAAGGGGGATATCACTGTGTCTGTATGTAAACAGTCCCAGACAAACAGGAGCAGCATGAGCTCAGAATTAGTGGGAAATGAAAAGTGCAAGTTATCCCAGTGGTGAGGGCACAGAAGCTTGGGTGTAGGGTGTCATCACCGGCCAGGCATAGACGAAGGGTAGTGGTGAGAGGTCAGACATGATTAACAGTGTGAGTTGTACAAGGGATGAATCTAGAAGAAAAGTCTCCTTTGGATTAGGCAGATGCTACAAACCAAGTTTCTGGCAGGTTGTTACGTCCTGCTGCATCCACCATGCCTGCTCTTCTCTGATAACATTTTGCAGTACTTCATAGACTCGGGTATTTGCCTTGCTGGCTGGTCATTGTTCGAGCCACATGTGTGCATTTCAGTGGAGATGTGCTTATTTAGTACATTCCACTGCGAGGTCTAACAGTAAAAGTTAGTGTCGCTACCTATACGCCAGTTTCTGACTACTCTTACACCACCAAGTTGTTGAACATTTTTTCCTGTGTCTGAAGCTAAACACTTTGAGTACCCAAAGGGCTTCCCTCTAGCTCTTGATCAAGCAGTCATCCTTACTGAGTGTACCAGAAAGCAGGTCCTGAGTGTAAGTACAAGATTATTATCTGCTGATAAAGAAATTGAGAGAATGCTGTGAAAATTGCATATGCATGAACCTAATGAGGATTTCAGCCCAGTTAAGGTACACTTATAGCGAAACTAGTGAGTGGGAGACCTCCAGGGAGAGAAAAATAATGTTTTGTAGGCCTACAGAAATTTAAGAATGTAAAACTTTTGAACTGTAATCTCTCCTTTCCTGCTTTTAATGACAGCTATCATTCAAAATAATGGGAAGACAAAGCCCACCTGAAGCACCCAATCTTTTCAACAGCATATTTTTATTGCCAACATGTGCGGATTCCTCCAGCCAAGCCTGTTGTGGTTCCTGCTCGTGCCAGGAGGTTTTCTCTTGCTTACATTTTACGTAAAATGTGCAGCATCTTCTCCTTAGTATTTTTTGTGATTTCCAGATACACGCTGACACATCTCTGACATTCATCTCAGTGTTCAGGCTGGAGAAGTTCCTGCAGCTAATTACTTTTTCACCCTCACGGGTATGTGAAGTTTTATGGGAACCTTTCTTGCCCACTTGAGAAAGAACTTGAGTTTGCTTTTTCTTGGTTTTCAGGGGCTCATTGCACAAGGTTCCAGATAAAATACACAAGACCGGTCATCTCGATAGGCTGGTGATAGCCACACCAAGCACCTTATCAAAGACAGCATGGGCAACACAAGTGTGAAATAGCATCTCCTCTCCAGCACTTTCTGGGAGACTCAGTTTTATCCAGCCTTCAGGAAGACTCTTCACAGACAGATTTCACTGTTAACCCCTAGACTGCAGATTCTCCAACGGAAAGGCGATGTGTGTTTTGCCTCCTCCTGCTGCAGTATCACCGCATACTGCAGCTGGAGGCTCTTAGGCCTGCAGGTAACCCCACCTCAGAGGATTAGGGGCACCTGAAACAATCCCATGCACAGGAGCAGATCAGTCGTTTTCTTGAAACGGTCACCTTCTTTCTGGGGGGTTTCAACTAGAAACTCTAGAAAGAAACTGCTTGTGTGAAGCACTTCAGCCCTGAGCAGGTCTGTTTGGCCAGTGCAGCAGAGCCAAGGCAGCATCCCTTCTATCAGTTCAGCAGTAGGTTCAGTGCGCAGTGCTTTTCTCACAGTGTTTTCCAAAGCTTGGCTGTGGGAAGACTCAGGGATGGGACAGCTGAGGTCAGAAGTCTGACTGTTCTAGGGGGTACGGTTTGGGGGCATTTTTTACTTCAGCTGCTGTGGATTAAGTCGATCCTTTGGGCACTGAATCTCTCCTCTCCTCCTCTCCTTTTTAGGAAGGGATTGGAGGGGAATTTAAACATGAGGAGGAAGGTTAAATTATTGATTTGACAGCTAGAAACTGTGCAGTGCTTTGTCCCAGGACTGAAAATAGTGTCATACTGAAGCTCAAGGTTTTGGCCAAAATAATTTGCTCCGTTGAGTATTTAACAGTCAGGATACTTCAGGTAGTTGAAAGCCAGGAGAGCTTTGATAGCAAAAGCTACAATAGTTGGTCAGAAGAGCAACAATTTCCAAGGTAGATGCAGCTTCTAACAGTAAAACCATGCTTTTGCTGAGAGAGTGAATTCCAGCTTCCTCGAGCGAAATAAGCTACCCAGACAAAAGTGCCGTTTTCTCTGCTTATACTTACATTTGCACAAGGTGCTTTTGCTGGCACAGCTCTGCATTCAAAGGACCTTATCTCATCACAGCTCTGGCTGACACAACTGTGCCAGGACAGTCGGCAGCAGAGACCTGACCTGGCTCAGCTTCGGGGTTGTCCTGGTTTTGGCTGGGACAGAGTTAATTTTTTTTCTTGTAGCTGGTATAGTGTTACATTTTGGATTTAGTATGAGAATAATGTTGATAACACACTGATGTTTTCAGTTGTTGGTAAGTCGTGTTTATCCTTAGTCAAGGATTTTTCAGCTTCTGATGCCCAGCCAGCAAGAAGGCTGGAGGGGACACAGCCAGGGCAGCTGACCCCAACTGGCCCAAGGGGTATTCCACACCATGTGACGTCATGCCCAGTACATAAACTGCGGGGGGAGTTGGCCCCAGGGGATCGCTGCTCGAGAACTAACTGGGCATCGGTCAGTGAGTGGTGAGCAACTGTATTGTGCATCACTTGTTTTGTATATTCCAATTCTTTTATTATTATTGTATTTTTTATTATTATTATCATCATTATTATTTCTTCCCTTCTGTCCTATTAAACTGTCTTCATCTCAACCCCCAAGTTTTATTTTTTCCTTCTGATTCTCTCCCCCATCCCACTGGGTAGGGGGAAGTGAGCGACCAGCTTCGTGGTGCTTAGCTGCTGGCTGGGGTTAAACCACAACAGGGGTTAACACCCAGCTGGGAATAAAGACAGCGACTCACAGAATCCACTTTCTGAGCTGTCCTGAAATGAAAGCTGTGCACAGCCTGGGTGTGAAATCATTGCCCTTTGGAAAGGAGATCCCTCAGCTCTTTCAGCTGCTGTATTTTGGGGAGTGGGTTTGGTCTAAAGGAAAACTTCCTGGGCCCAACAAGGTGCTGAAGTTTAAAAAAAAAATAATTAAAAATTGGCTGCAACGTTCATGGCTTGTTATTGTATTTCAGGGCCCTCCCTGTGAGCTAGCACTGATACTGAGGCATGGGACTAAGGACCATCATGCTGCTAAAACCAGATGACTTCCAGAGGAAGTTGAAATCTGGATCACTTCAAGTCATTAACGCTCCCAATTAATCAAGGTGAGTCACTTAAACTATATAAAATGAGACAGTAACACTTGTGAGAATGTAGTAAGGATAACTGCATTAAAAGCTGCACTACGTTTATCACTCGGCACTGAGGCACAGGCAAAACCACAGAATAGATGCACTGCAGATTTAATAGGAGCGTTAATCATTGCTGTTTTGCAAGGGGCTTCACCTGAGAGTCACTGCCAGCGGGAGGCATGGTCCTGCTCATGCCCCCACCTCTGACACCCAGACGCCCGCTTTGTGCCAGTGATCTCAGAGGCTTGGAGCGTGTCTGCTCACCCCGCTGATACAGCTGAATAATAACTGCGCTGCAACACCATATCTGTAGTTGTACCACACCATGAACATGCAGAGACTCAAAGTATCACCCAAAGAAGATCGTGTAAGACAGCATGTGCTGTGCCTTCAAAATGCCTCTGACAGCTCTTGAAATACTAGGCTTAATGCCATTTATTGATTTGTAACCACGGAGATGGTACATGTTCCCGTTGCACAGTGCGGGAATAGCTCTTTCCCTTCGCCTCCTCAAGCAGTGAAGAATGTTGGAAAATACTCTTGCTCGTTGTAACCTCCTGCAGCCTTCATGGGAGGGGCGAAGGAGATGTTTGCCTTCTCAGAGGCTGCTGCATTTTCACAAAGGTGGAGGAAATCAACCTTCCCTTGCAAACCAGCCTGGAGCAAAAAGGGCTAAGCTATTTTGGGAGATGATAAGCAAGCCAGAAAGCCTTATCAGAGATTTGTCTTAACTTGCAAAGGTATTTTCTTTGATGAAAGAATTCAAACAGTTGTTTGCAATGTTCTGTCAGCTCAGATTTGTTTTCAGAGAGATCTCCCTCATACACCATGCTGACTAAGGAAGTCCTTCTGCATTAGGTTCTTTAGTAAGAATCTTCACTTTCTGAATTAAAAATTAATTAAAGTGTAAAAAAAGGAATCAACAGAATGGTCAATTCAGAAAACAAAGGCTGATGAATATCAACCTTCAGCAGGGATCAGTATTTGTTCCAAGCGCTTGTTATAGGGTGAGTCCAACTCCAGCCGTTTCAGGAGGGACGCTTGTGCTGTATGCAGGAGCTCTGTGATTCAGCCCGGTGCTAGCACTCACCCATCGGCTGACAGCAAACTGGTAACATTTCCTGGAGATTTGATGAGGATTAGAGAAAATGGACAAAAAGACCAATTGTAGAAACTGATGCTACAGCATCAAAAACCACAGTTAGTCACCAAAGCTTTGAAACAGAAGTACTAGAAGCAAGCAGACACCAAAGAAAACCAGGTGCCCTTAATTGCATGGCTGCATGGAATTCTTTTCTTCTAGTGTAAAACTCGGTCCTCCTGTTTAACCCGAGACACACTACAGCTCTGTGTGCAGCCAACACGACAGGCTGGTCACGTGCCAGAAAAGTGTTTTGGATCGACTTGTGCTCTTTGCAAACTCTGCTTAAAACGGCAAATGGTACCTTCCCGTTTTTGTTGGGAATTCAAAATGTTTACTTTCAACGTGCTTTTGAATGGAAACTTCCACTTTTTCAGAAGTTACGGTCTGAAACGAAGCACAAACTTTTTCCACACAGAAAAACATTACATTAAGAGTTTTGTCTAACCCAGCCTTTGGAGAGGGGACGGGAGGAAGAGCAGCGAAATAAAAAAGCCTGGGGCCAACTCGAAACAAAACTAGGCGTTGGCTGGCTGGCCCTGGCCGCCAAGCCGAGCCCCCCACCCCCCTCAGCTCCTGAAGGAGCGCTGTCCCAGGCCCCTGCCGACCATTTTGCCATGCCGGAGGCAAAGCCTTGCCTGCTCTTAGGGGTGGGACGCCAGGCAGCCGATGGAGCGCGCCCATCCCCGCCGGCGCTGCCCCGGCCGGCGGTCGCTGGACTCTCTCCTTCCAGCGGCGGGAGCCGGCCTGCTTCTCGGGGACCCGCGGCCAGCCCTCCTGCCGGTCCCAAGGAGCGGCCTGGCGGGGGGGGGGCGGGATTACACAGGCTCTATCAGGGCCCGGGAGTGGAACTGCCGGCCGAGGGCCGCGTCTCGAGGCGCGAAGGCGGGCAGGGAGCGCCGCGGCCCCGCGGCGGGAAGCCCCCCCGGGGCGCCCTGGGCTGTGAGGGGCGGCCCCCCACGGCGGGAGGCCGGCCCTGCCCTGCCCCTTCACCCCGCCTCGGGCCCCGGCGGCGGCGGGCGGCGCCTCCGGAGGCTCCCGTCGGGCGGAGGGCGGGGCGGGCGCCCCGCGGTGGGCAGGCCCGAGGCTGAGCCCTCCGGCGGCGCCGAGTGACTGCCGTCGAGCCCAATCAGGGCGCCGGCCCGGCCCGGCGCTGCCGCCCGCCCCGTCGGGGAGGCCCGGC
>JANXJC010000023.1:237136-258095 GCA_027564655.1 Leptodon cayanensis
GCCCCGGAGCCGGTAGAGGCGCGGCCGGCCGCGGCGTTTGGGCGCAGGTAAGGGGGCGCGCCAGCGGAGCTCCCGGGACCCGGCCCCGCTCGTTCGAAACCGAACCGAGCCCGACCGCGGCAACTTCGTGTCCCGGCGGGCTGAGCCCCCCTCCTTCCCTCCCCCCCTCGCCGTGCCCTTCCCCGCGGCTGCCTGGCGCGGGCGGCGGCAGCGCGTACCGGCGCCGTGCGGGCCGCAGCGGGGCGGGCTCCTCCCGCCGCCGTGGGCCCGGGCCGCCTGCCCCGCCCGGGGGGTGGCGGGTTCCCCCACCCCGGGAGGGGGGCGGGAAGCGGGCGCCGCAGCGCGCCCCCCGCCTGGGCCGGGCACCCGCCGCCCGTCTCACCGGAGCGGGCGGCTGTGGGGGTGCGAGGAGGGGCTTACCACCCCCCCCCACCGCTTGCCTTCCTGCCTGCCAAAAACCCAGCCGGCCCTCTTGTCCTCAGGCTACGCTTAGGTGTTCCCCCGCTGCGTTTGCTGCATCCTGGCTGGCAGGGGGAGTGAGAGCGGTTTGAGAGGGAGCGTCGGTAACTGGCTCCTGATCTTCTGTAACGTAGTTATGTGCTGGAACTGGCATGGTTTTGGGGGAGAGGTAGGCTCCGGCTTGATCTTTTCGGGCTTTAGTAGGACACTTCAGCTACAAGTACTGTGAAATTTCAGTTGTGAGTTTTATCTTGAACTAACAAGCGTGTTTTGATTTAAGGCTTGCGGCTCTTACATCCTGTAATTATTTCTTTTAGGCGTGTTTCTTTTAGGTCTGTGATTTCTGAAAACTGAACTGACTGTGCTACCTCGCACCCTGGCTGAGGTGCAGCTGTAGCAGTAAAAAGGTGCTTTACACCTGTGTAGTTATTTTTGTGGGGGGAGCAGTAAGCTTCGGTGTTGAACACTTCGCTGTGGTGTAAAAACGTGGGTGCTCTCTCGTGGAAGTGTAGTGCAGCCCATCTCGTGCAAAAACGCAGATGAAGGGTTCAGGACTCGGGCTTGGCTATGTCTGAACCTTCAGAGACTCTGCTGGCTCTCCTTACTTTGGCCTAAGCACAGATACTACCAGCAGCACAATGCGTAAGCTCTGGTATGTATTGCAGTGGCAGCACGATTGAGCAATACGAGTGTCTCTGCATTCCAAAAAGTAAACAGCAAGAATGGGTCACAGAGTGAGAATATTCTCCATGCTCACATGATCGAGTATCTGAGAGGAAGATGTTCCAGTGTGCCAGCTCTGGATTTATTGCTTCTATTAAAGGTAGCAGCCGTAGGTTGAGGATTTATGTTTGTGAAGGACAAAAGGGACTTGTAATTATAATAAAAACCATGAGTATGGGTTTCGGTAAAACCAGTGCGCACAGTGAGGCGGCATGGCAGGTTGGTTCGAGAGGCATCCTGGAAACTAGGAAAACTGAAATCTGCTTAAACTCTCATTTCCAAATGCAGCACGGATTTGGCCTCTTAACTTCCTCACATCAGTAAGAAATAAGAGCCAAAGTGCTCCCTGGTTTGGCTTTGTACCCGTCCCGGGGGAGTTTTGACAGTAGGATTTAGCAGAATTTCTTGAAAAGCTGTGTGAGATGGATCAGCTCCTAGAAGCAGAGGAAGTTGTTCAGTTTGCCGGTTAGAATGACTGTCAATGGCGTGCTGCATTGCTTGTAAATTAAGGTCGGTGTTCCCGTGCTTGGAGTATGAAGTTGATGTTTCTCTCCTCCCCGAAGGCAGTGGAGCTCTACCTGTTTGCCTGGCTGTGGAGCAGGGGCCCTTAGGAGTGGGTTCCCTCTTCAGCAGCGTTGCTCCTGCTTTGAGGCACGCTGCCTTTGAGCAAGGTGCTGTTAGGTATTCGGCAGCCCCTGTAACCCTCTCAAGTGAGATAAGGGCAAGAGTCTGAGTCCAGATGCATGGGTCCAGATTCAAGCGCTTCTTCAGCTTTGGTGAGTTTTGCCCTGGGCTTTCATCTGTTTGCTGGATCCATTTTGGGTTTAAGAGTTCTGCTGAAGGATATTTAATTTGGTGTGTCCGGTACACATGTGTCTGCAGCAGATCCATGCCCTGGGAAACAATTGGTGAGTAACGTTTCTGCTTGTCGCTGAAACGCAGGGTGGAGCGACCGCCTTGAAATCAGGGATGTCATATGGGGCAGATAGCTGTGGTGAATGTCATCTTTTTTTCCCCTACTTAGCTGTGAGTCCTGTTTCCGTTTTGCGTTGCACTGCCTATGCGGTGTAAAACACATTGCAGAAAGGAATGGAGTCCTGATGAAAATGTCTGTGGAGGTGCGTGGGGAGGCTTTGCTTGTGACCTGTGTCAATGTGAGGATAATTGTTAACATTCCTGAAATTACAGTCATTCCCAGGAGACTGAGGTTCCCAGGTGGTGCTGCCAGCCTGTCTGGTCCCATTGCTCGCTGGTGATGAGGACGACAAAGTCTGGTCCCTGCTCACTGGTCAGGCCTGGATGGCCTGAGGACAGGCAGTGCTGCGTGTTATGAGGCGTATGGTACAGCATGCTTCAGGAGGTTTTGTGTCTCTCCAGTCCATCCAAATGGGGTTTCTGTGATGTTTCTTTCACTGCTTCAAGGAGTAGTTTCAACTACGAAGTGAAAATCCTTCCCCTGAAGAGGTTTAAAACCAAAGAAGGTTTAGTCACTTTCTTGACAGTGGCGTGATTGCATCAAAATACACCTTTGGCTTACTCGGGACCAGGTAGTGTTGTAGTGTTGCTGTAAACTAGTTTGAATAACTGACTAATTTCCTTTGTTGTGCTTTGCATTATGTGTTTTCTGTGAAGGTAGGGGGAGCGCAGAGAGGTGGCCAGATCACAAATCCAGTACAGATGGTCCAAAAATGTATCCCTGACTCCTGGGGTGGGGCAAGAGGAGCACAAAAAATGAATGCCTGTGACTGGGGAGTCCACTGGTTTGCAGTAGTTTTCAACAGATGAAGTAAGAGCCCAAATATTAGGCAGGATTTAGGGAGGTAATGGAGCATTCTGGAAATTCTTGTAGTGTTAGAGGTGGTCAGTAAAGCCCCTGTCCCGCTGCTGAATTTGCATGCTCTTCCTTAACAAGGTGCTGGTAACGTCTGCCTCGGCTTGTATGTGGCGGTACACAAGTTAGGTTGGTATACCTGAGACAGCTTCTTCTCGTACTTACTTTAGTTATTCTCAGACTTCAAAGAAAAACTGAAGTTATGTTGCTTCTTTAAAGCTGTACAATTATGATCTGACCTATTTCTGTCTGTCCAAGCCACATCTGTAAATTTCTAAATGCAAGGAACAGGTTTATTGGGAGGTTCAGATGGGTGTTGTGTTCACTCTTCCTCCGTGGAGTTTGTGCATACAGCTGTGCATTAAGAATACATAAAACCACTTAATATCTTCATAAATAAAACCACTTAGTACCTTCCTGTACTTAGGCTGAATAGTGGCTCCCCTCCCCCATTTGTAATTGTGAGATCCCATTAGTCATCCCATTAGCAACTTTGCTCTTGGATCCAGCCCAGGAGAGGTAAACTACGTTGCCTCGCCTCGTGTTTACTGCTGGTGTTTCTACCCAGACATTTATTTAGCATTTATTTAGCATCGAGTATAAATTCCCACCCTGACTTGCCATACTGTAAATTTCTTTGTGTCCCCAGAGCCTAACTGGTGTGTTGCAGTGTCTGCTTAGCAGATGTACTGTGCCTAGGTCTCTTCCTTTGTCAGTCTTTGCATTTTTGCTGACTTTTTTTTAGTTTGAGTAGGACTAGGGCATCAGCCTTCCCTCTATCTTGGTAGGAAACTTGACTGTTAGCGCTGAAAAGTTGGCTGCTAAACAGGTGATCTGTGAATGGAGAAAGGGTGGCCATTTAATGACAGCTTCAGAAATCAGTGAAGTTTACTGGTCAAATAGCTCTTTGAAGGTGGCAGATTTACAGGCATTAATCTTTGCGTAACGTAGGAAAGGCTCCGTGTTATTCCTGAGAGATTGCATCTCTGCCCAGTGTTTGGAAAAGTCAGCATCCAGTCCAGAATTAAAGCTTGGTCCTTCCTTTGGAAGACAGTGTTTCTCTTGCCATGGGGTTATTAACTGCAGTTGTTGCACACTTCCAACTTCAGGCAACTTTAGCAGATGATCACGCTAAGTCATAACATCTGTCTCAGTGGTTTTCTGGTGGGATCTTTGGTTTGGATCTCTCCTTGTTTTGAGTGCCCTAGCGAGGGTGCTCAGCTGTGAACACACCTCGAGACGCAGGGAATGATGCATCCATTTTTTCCCCTCTTTTTTTCCCCACCTCTCTCTCACAAAGTGACTTGTGTGTTGGTTCAGCTCAGGCTGAGGATAGTGGTTGTGTATTATTTTTCTAGTAGTGTTTGCTGCCAAGATAGTACTTTACTTCTGCTTAAAGTTTGGAATTTTCCATTAATAATTCAGTCATCAGACTGGATTCGCAGTTGCTTGCCTGTGATGTGTATTGCCCTTGCTGTGGGTATATATGATTTCCTGATATCCTTTAGGTTCCAGGGCACTTTGTTCCTCTGTGACTTCTGCTGTACATGAGGAAAGTGTGGTGGGTTAAAACTTCCAGTGGCTGTGCTTCTGTTTCTGTCAAAAGGCCAAGATAAACCAATTATGCAAAGAACTGATTTCTTTCCTCAGTGGAAATATATTTAGATGCAGGTCTTGCAGCCAGTCATAGCTATAGCCTTTCTTCTTGCCCCTGCCTGGGCCGTCTTCATCATTAACGGGGGAGGCAGGTGGAGAACTTGGGAAGAGCTTAGGCTGTGCAGTATGGCCTCGCAAACCCGACATATCCCCTGGGTGGGAGTCCTGTGCTCTCTTGCTGTTGAGTGCTTGGCCCCTCCGGGATGACAGAGCTAATGCTTCATCAGAGCACTCTTCGTTAGAGGTGCTGTCTTGGGGGAATGCTGTTAAATTTCACCCTTATGCCTTGCATGTTGCATCTTCTCCCGCATGTCATCTCAGGACCGTGAGGAATGGCTGCTGGTGAAGACCAGAATCGTTCTCTTTATTCAAAAGCATGGCGCAAGTCTGAATCTTACTAAAACCACTGGGAGATGCAAAAGCCTAGTTCCCCCTTATCACACGAGAATACTTAGGCAGAGAGATTAGATCTCCTGTCCAGCACTGGGCTGGAAACCTGTGTCCCAGTTTGTGTTAAGGTAAGGATGCTCACTTTCCCTTTTGCCATTCTGCATCATTAAGCAGCGCAGGTTGTGTCAAAGAACCAGGACCAGAGGCCATTTAAGCAGTCTCTGGCTTGTGGTGTTTGAGGTAAGATAGAATTAACAAAAAGTGTGACTTTAAGCAGCCATTTGCATACGTCTTGATAGTAATCACACTTCCAGTAGGCACAGTGTTGTAACTCTTGCATGAATAAAATCCCTTCGAATGCCACCTGTGAACAGAAGGCTCCAAGATCAAGTACACTGATCCAAACGTTGATTTGTACTTGCACCTTTCTTTCTAGGCTTTTTCCTAAATACTAGTGGAAAACTTAAGGCTAAGACTTGAGCCGGCTGTTTCAGCATCTGAACTCTAAACTGGAGAATCTTTGTGCTGTCAAAGACAGCTGTCTAATTATGTCTTGGATTCGAAAAATCTGATAACCACTAGCGTGAATCGGCACGTTTTAAATCAAAGAGTTCTCGTGGCTCCAAATGTGACGGATTTGGGAGAACAACTTTATTTTCTTGCTCTGTAACACATGCGTCAAAATAAGAGGAAATGATAATGATTTGATCTTGCATGCCTTTTCTCAGACTGATCAATTCTGAAACAGAAATCTAGGGAAAAATATATGAACATAGAATATAACCCCAAATAGTTCATAGGCACTGCAGTGGTCGAAGGGAGATACAACGTACGCAATTTTTAGTTGGTAACAAAAATAGCTTTACTACTGTAAAAACAGACAAACTGCTAAACAACTCCCCAACCTCCTCATTTTCAAATCTTTCCCCTGTAGTGCTCTTTTATGAATGACAGAAACAGGAACACATACGCGTTTACCGAACCAGCACCAGGATCTGGTTTGGGGGATGAGGAAGGGCGGTTCATTTCGTTGATGCTGTGGCAGCTGTGCACACAGTTGTCCATGTGCTCTGTCAGCAGGCATGGTCACGGGAGTCTGGTTCTCTCCCAGCTTCATGGTTGGGCATTCACGGCTGAAGGGTTCAGCCTAGCGTGGTGTGAGTCCTAAGGATTTCAGACCAAGTTCTAAAATTCAGAAGAAAGCTCCTTAATAATGACGATGTCTTTCCTTGCTGTAAAGAACAGTGGTTTGGTGAGTGACTCAGAGGCTGTTTTGTTGGCCTTTGCCCCTCGATGCGGAGTTTGGCAAAAATGTCGGAGCTGGTTTCTCTCTCTGCAGCGGTAAGGTGTGGTTAAGGGTTATGATCACACTTGCGCTTAAAGGAGTGACCAAGCCACGGCTTGCAGGCTGTGTGCTGTTCACAGTAGTTTTTTGGCCTGTGGCTTACTGCTGGCTACCTGCTGTCCCAGGGACGCTGCAGGTAGAGTGCAGGAGGAGCGTGGTTGCTACACAAGCAGAGCTTCATTGGAGGTTCTTGCAGTACATCAGACGCTTTGAGGGTGTGCTGGGTGTGCTTAGATTGTCTGTTCTGTGCTGCTGAGTGTCTTTCCACAGCATGGGTCTTGATCTGAGCAAAATTTAATTTCTGATTACCTACTCGGTTCAGGGAACTTCAAGTCCACTCAAAGGATTCAGAATAATCCAGGAAGTCTAGGTAGGTGTTCTGTTGAAGTCTTGACTTGATATTTTCTCTCTAAAGTATACGTACTCACTAGCTATAGCTATGTATGAAGTTTAGACAGAAATAAAGCCTTTGCAAAACATGGGAAAGGTGTAAGCCCTGTTGAAGGAGGTTAGCTATTTAGACTAGCCCAGATCATAGGGAGTGCTAGGGATGGGGAGAAGAACACGCAGGCCCTTTGGAGGCTGGTCTCCTTGTTTTTGGATGTCATGAGATTGGCACATGAAGGTGTCTGTAGGATCAAATTAAGATTCTGCAGGGTGTAATGCTGATAGTTAATGTCTGCCTTGAAGAGCAGGTGAGGAAGAGTATCTTAATTGTAAAAAAGTGCTGAGCTGTTGCTGTGTTTCTGAAAATAGTTATTATCCCACGCGGTTGTAGTACTTGTTGTCTTGGGTTCTATACAGCTTAGCAAGGACACAGCTGGTGTGTGTTTGTAAAAATCACTCTTGCCATATGGCGACTGCCAGAATCTGTTTTCCCTTAGGCTTGGATCAGGTAGTCTACTCATATGGAAGAAGTCCTGTGGAGACAAGGTGTTGGCAAGGAGAGGGAGTGTGTAGACTGTTGGGATCTCCTCAGCTTGAGCGCGAATGGGTATTAGATGTCTGCCATGTGATTGTGTTGTTTTGCCTTATTTTGGAAGTTTTTCTTGTGGATTTGAAGCATCTTCTCTACCGCCCTGGTTTAGATTTATAAATCTGCTAAAATGTAGTGTGGGTTCATCTTTGTCCATCCCAGGGGAGGGTTGGCAGTGTGCTGCCTCCAAGAGCTGCTGTGTGCAGGATGCAGGGGAGGCAAAGGTGAAGGCCGGGGTGTGCATGAGGCTGTGGCTGCGTGGGAGCAGGGAGCATTCCTGGTGCTGGGACCTGCATTGGTTTCCCTGTCCAAATGTCCGAGCTGGGAAACACACTTTACAGTGGGAGGTGGTGGTCTGATGGCTGTGCTCCCTTTGCTGCTCACCTGGGGCCTTTTTTCTCACTGTCCTGCACTGGAAGCATCTCTGATAGACACATGGCAGGGGGTGGGGTAGTACATCAAACTCCTTTTTTTAAGAATGAGACAAAAATTTCATCCTCCCCAAAATGCTGGTACACTGAAAATGCAAGGCGCTCCACACCACAGCTGACAAGTGCTTTGTGTAACCTACCTCCTGGGGACCTCTGTGCTGTGAGGGGGGGACCTTCACATTGCAGCTGGAGGCTGAAGTAGCCGTCCTTGGTGGCTTCTCTCAAGATCCAAGTTCAAATGGCTGTCCTCCTGGAACGGGGTGTGTATTTTGGACAATTTCAGTGGGTTATTGGCTTGCGTAGAGGGAGGGGTATAAGGACGTGTTGGAGCAGCCAAGGCACACTGAGTATTCCCAGTTCGTGCCCACAGCTGTACACGCAGTGGAGTAAAGGTCTTCGAGAAAAGGTGGGTGTGTTGAGCAATGGAAAGGCATATGGTAGCTGGATGCCTCTTGGTGGGTTCAGGTGCCAGCTTTGTTGTAGTATCCTCTGTCCTGCTTCCAAAACAGGATTAAGCAAAGGAGACTATTTCTTTACTCTTAATTTAAGTCTCTGGGAAGTTGGTTTTGGTTCAGAGCAGACCTGAAAAGGCTTGTCAGTTGGATCTTAGAGCCATCAGCATTTTTTTTTCTCCACTTAACTGGAGCTCATTTAACTTGTGACAGCACTTTTTAATTTGTTATATTTGTAAAGGAAATATCAGGGGAAGGTTCAGAAATCCATACTAATTTGTCTCTAAGAACTTGGTTTTCTTATTTCGATAAAGAAGAATTTCTTGTCTTAGGCTGGGATTTTTTTCTACATTTTGTGGGTATTGTTTGGGGGGGGTGGCCTTGTTTGGTTGTGTGGGTTTTTGTTTTTTTTTCTTTTCTTCTCCTCCTCCAAAAAGAGCATATAGTGGCTTACCTTGGTCTACACCTTCCCTTGGATGTGAAACATCTAATTAACGGGTCTTAAACAGAAGTATCCTGTCAGAGGTTTCCTCACTCATCCTGGAGCTGGTGATGGACCTTGTGTGTAGTGCTGGGCAGGACCACTGCAACCTCTGATGGTGCTGGACATAAACGTGTTTTTTGGGGGTATCCTTGGGATGTGCAGCACTACCGGGAATGCGGACACTGTGGGGGAGTGCCCATCTCGTCCCGCCACCCATGCCTGGGAGGGCTGCAGCCCGTTTCGGTGGCGGACCCCAGGGAAGTGTGTGCAGCATGGCCCTGCTCTCCGGGTGAGCGGGAGGAGTGCTGCTGCGTCAGGGGTACGGATGTGGCCCCCTCCCAGGCTGGCGCCCCGGGGGAGGCGTGTAGCCATCCAGCAGCAGCGGCTGAGGCCGGGCTGTGCCCTGCGGCATGGGGATGCTGCAATCGCGTGGCGTGCCTCTGGCGCCTGGTGGGGCGCGCGGCCGGATTCGTGGTACTGCTGCGAAACTGGGATGCTGCTGGTGGTGTTGGGGTGGCAGAAGCATCTGGGAGGGGCTGGCTATGGGCTAGGGTGAGTCCCGTGGCCGCCCTGTGGTGTTGCCCCTCTGGCTGGCTTGCCCCACTCGCGGGGCAGCCCTGCGCTGGTGGGCACTGAGGTTGGGCGGCCTTGCTGGCCGGTGGCTAGTAGCACCAGCCACAGAAGCAGGTGGCAAAGCTGTGACCAGGGCGTTGTGAATGTGGGCTGATCTGACTGTCGCTGAGCGCGGTGAAAGTGTCTGTGTTCTGTCTAGACCGAGCGCTTCCACCCACAGCGGCTGGTGGCAGCCGTACACCCCAAGGGCGGTAATGGCACTCTGCAGCTGGCTTCTTGGGGAACTTAAAAGATGATTAATCCTTCCCCCCTTTCAAGCCTTCACACTAATTAACAAAGCAGCGGGGATGATGTGGTTGCATAGATGGATGGGCATTATGCGAAAGGAGCAGTAACAGGTCTGTCATAGGTGCAGAGGCTTCTGCAGCAGCAGCATCTTGCTTGCTCTCCCTCCATATGCGGTATTGCTTGAGAATGTCCTTTCGGTGAACAGCTGTGAGGCTTTAAATGCAATGTGGAGGTGAGAAGATTGAGATTTGTTTTCAGGTTGGTGCTGGTAAACTTCCTGCAGCTTGGTGATAGAGATAATTCTGCAGGTTCTGGCTCCACTGTTGTGACTGGGTCTAAGGTGAATTTAAGAAAAATGTTTTGGTCAAACAGGCTTTCCTTTCTGTTTTATCCAAAGGGAAAAATCTGTTAAGAGCCTGATCTGTTGCTCTCATTACTGAGGGAGTTTCTGAATGGGACCTGAATCCATAATTATTTGCGCGTCCTTATCTGTGCGACACAGTGTTTCCCAGGACGGTATCTCGGGTTTCAGACTCGCTTGTTGTGATGTGCGGTCTTTAATCCACATACGCAGAAGTGTTTGATCACAAAGGTGTCGTCATGGTGAAGGGCATTTCTCTCGGGATCGTTTTGGGCATCATGGTAGAATTGGCTGCTGAGGACCAGCATTTGCTCAGCTTACAGCAAGCTCTCGAGCTGTTGTCGGAAGGAGGGTAAAGTGCGGGATTGTTCAACCCGTTGTCTATCGCAAGGCTGTAATGCCTGGGGAGGGTGGAGAGGAGGCACTGATTACCTGCAAGGCCTGCTGGGGATGAGGCTTCCATGTTAACTGCTTAGAGGGAGAGGCGAACATCCAGTAGACCAGCATGATGATTGCAAGGATGGAGTCCCACCATGTCTCCGGAGAGCTTTGTATCAGAACAAAACCACAGCACGCTGTCGAAGAGTGCTTCCTTTTGTGCAGGGCAATGACAGTGGCAGCTAGAAACGTTTTTCCCTTAGGACCTGGTTGGCAGGCTACCCCTCTGTTGCCTGCACGCTATACAGTGGAATATGTTTACCTCCTTACTTGCCAAAGTACTAAAGCAGGACCTGGAGTTCCAGGCTACCTCCTGCAGGGAGCCTCCATGCTGCCATCTCCATCTGAAATCTGTTTCCATTTTCTTCAGCTTCTTACTCTCAGACCTTGTGGTACTTAAAACTCCCCCTTCCTTCCCCATTCTTCCAAGGAATTTTACAAAGAAATCAATAGCTGTCTAGTTATGACAGCAAAATGAAAAAGGCTGTAATGTCTCCATAGCTACCTAAAAAGTACTTGTAAAATGCTGGTGGAAGAGAGTGCCCTACAATTATCCCATACATTCCTTACATCCAGACTGAAAATCATTTGCATTAGCTAAGTAATCGCTGCACACTTGTCCGGTGAGGAATGTTTGGTTACTGCAATAAACTTTTGTTCCTTTAACCCTGTGAAGGTGAAAAAAATTAATTTGTTTTACATAGAAAACTAACCGACCTAAACTCGCAGTAGATGAGCTGATTGTAAACGTACCAGCTTAATCCAGCTTGTATTTTTTTTTCTTGTGTTTCATGTAGCATCTGAAAAGAGACAGCTTGTGGCAAATTAGCAGGGGTGAGGCTACAAAAAGATTGAATTATTCCTGTTTGAACAGTTCCCAGCATGCGAGCACTTGCTGCTTGGTTTGTACATCATCTGTATCTTGAGTTAGCTTGCCAGAGCTGCTGTGATTGAGGCAAAAGTAAATAACTTCCAACTGGAAATCTTGCCTTTGATGTAAATGATAATTTATTCATTCATCAGTGAAAATATCACAGAGATATAACGAACAAAAATTGTGGTTACTGAGTGTTTGAGTTTCTTGAAACAAATGTCTTGCCTTTTGTGTTTCCATGAAGAGAAACTGTTTGACACGCTGTCCTGCGCTGTCCTGAAAAGTCACTTTGCTCCTAGTGAAACCCAATGCGGGTATGAAAATGCAGTTGTCAAAACATATGTGAGGTCGTGCTTGGTGTGTGTCTGTGCCTTACACTGCTCCATTCACTTCGGGGCATGGCATAAAAATAACAGGCTGCAGAGTTAGGTCTGCCACGTTTAGGCAAGGCTAAGCTTACTGTCAGGCATCTGTAAATGCAGAAGTAGCTGAATCAAGATGATGTTTCTGTAGGGACTCGCCTTGATGTACCGATGTATCGCAGTGCCTCTTTTGGAGGGGAGGGACTAAAGGGGGTAGGGAAGCTACAGCACATGTGGCAATAATTTAGCACTGGCTACCCAGTTGTTTGGGTCAGTGTGTCCAGCTAGACTGCTGATGCCAAATTGGAATTTGGCTGTGATATTGCAGTTAATTCCTCTTCTTACTAAATGTGCTGTATCATTTTTCTATGGCTGCAGTAATTAGGGCCTGGCTTTACTGTTGCACGTGGTGAGGAACAACATTTCCCTTCCTTACATCCAGCTGTGTTCATGTAGCTCCCACAGGGCCTGCATTTAGGAGCAAAACAAGGGGGCTATCTCTGTTTTTCGGTGTTACGAGGAAGAAATGGGACCCCACCACATTTCCTCTGAGCCTCATTGGGTTTGCTGTCTCTTTTTGCCCTAAGATGTTGGGCCGTTTGTGGGTAAGATGTTACTTGCCATAAAACATTGCGGTGCGTGAAATACCTGCTAGAGGCAATGGAAGTCCTGCTTTTGCTTCTAGTGAGACCTCAACTTTGCATTGTCTGACTTCCCATGTTTTTCTGGAAAGGGGGAGGTTAATGGGGATGGAGACCCAATGATGGCCCAAGCAGAGGTGCCTTTGCTGTTGTGCCTTTTGTCTGGGCGAGCTGTTAGCGAGATGGCTGGTGAAGGGAGGAGGACATCCTGGTACTGCCCCCCCAGCATGGAGGTGGGTGGTGAGGTCTCTGCTGCTGAAGTCTTTGGGTGTAGAAGTGAGGGGGTCTTTGGGCATGGAAGTGAGAGGCAAGGAAACAGGCCTCCCCATGGGGCGTAGGGGGGACTGGGCTGGTGGGGGTAGAGGTGGGTTTGGTGGGTGGTGAGAGCTCCTCCAGAGCCAGCTGCCGCAGAGCAGGTGATCCTGCTGGCTTGAGGAGTTAGAAATCACAGGGTCGAGGATACAACAGCACAGTCCAAAATAACTGTCGCTTGACATGAAAATAACAAAGAAAACCCTTCCAGGCTGTGAAATTTTGGATTGGATGCGTTCAGCTAGCTGGCCATCCCTGTGTGGCAGCTATCTGTCTTGCAAGCGTACATCGCTGTGCCGCTGCCTGGCTGGAGCCACCATCGCCTGTCCTGTTGGTCCCTCCCAAGAGCCGGCGAGAGGAAGAGTGACCTCCGCAGCCGAAGCGTGTGTGACCCTCAGGAACCTCCATGGGCCCTCTTGGGGGACATGCTCCTTACGTGGGCTGCCACAAGCCATGGGGCCCGTCCTCTAAGTGCACGTCCCTGCCCCCTGTACTGCAGCCCGCAGTCTCCCGCAGGCACACAAGGAAATTCAGAGCACCGTAATTTATGCGGTGTCATTTCCTTAGTCCTTCTTATCTAGCTTGTACTGCAAAGCTTTGAGGCAGAGGTTTTGCCTCTTGTATCTACAGCATCATGCCTGGATCTAGTTGATGTTTATACAGAAGTGTAAGGGCAGCCAGAGGTTCTCCAGGGTCTGATAGAAGCCATACGTGATATTAATCCAAATTAAACTGTGTTACTCATTCCGTGATAAACAGGAGGTTACAGCACAGACTCAACATGTTGCATAGCTTTGAGACTATGAAGAATGAAAAATGAATCTTCCTCTAAAAGTTGGCTGCGCCTGTGTGAGGCTTGCTGAAGTTTTGAGACGAGCCAGTACACCCAGCTCACTGTGTAGGTGTTTGCAAGAAACGAGGCAGATTTATGGGAGAGGACTGTGGGTATAGGGAGGCAGAAGGGTGCTGGAGATGAAGTAAAGTAGCTGAACAAAACGTGGGCCTACTCAGGATGAATGTGGGCTTGTGGACCGGCACGCTCCCCCTGTGGAGGAGGGAGAGGTCAGGTTGTGTGCCCTGCTATTGTGGGCCCAACTGGAGCTGGTTCGCCTGTGTGACAGGATTTTGCATGCTGTTCTGGTATGCCTGCTTCCTCCTTGTGCTTTGCAGCGACAGAGTGTGCGTCAGGGTTGTGGAAAGCAGGGCAAAACAATCTGGTCGGGGCAGCCTTTGAGTGGGTGGGCGACAGCCCTGCTCTTGCTGCAGAGCCTCTTGTGGGGGTTGGGGAATGCTGGAGGTTGGTGGGTGCCCCAGCTGTCAGTGGGGGGCTTGGCACTCCCCATGACAGTGGGAGAACATGTTGCTGGGGCTGGCTCTGGCGCTCATCCCCTTTTCCCAGCGCTGGGGTGAGCATATGGTGGACTTCCCAGCAGCGATGGCATTAAAGACAGCCTCAGAGGCTGGGATGATTTTCCCTGGATGGAGTTGGACTTGGCTCCCAGAGGCATGGGGCTTTGCTGACTTGTGTCTTTGGAGTGGGCACAGTTCTCCCAGTGAGGTTTCTAGGCCTCGTGAAGAAGGAAAAGCGTACAAAAACGTGCGTGCTCTGGGAGATGTGCTGGTGTCAAAGAGCAGTGGAGTCAAGAGGTGGACTGGTGTAATTTTACAGTCCAGTTTACTCTGGACTTGAACAGTCAGAGCACTGTGGTGCTCTGGAGGATTTGCGACGCCACGTGCTTCTTGCGAGGCTGGGAGTGGGGAGGGACGGATGCCACATGGGAGCTTCAAACCACGGGTCAGCATGGGAGCGCAGTGGTGCTTCTCCATGGGAAAGCAGCGCCCACACGGTCCGGCTGCCTCTCCTGCCTGTGGAGAGATCGTGTTGATCTGGTGGATGTAAGTAGACTTGCAGCCTTTCTGCAGAGCTGTGATGGCTGAAGAGAGGCGGTTTCCGAGCGAAACACTGATTCTTAGGTGGTCCTGTATGCTAATATTGAAGAAGAGGAGCAATTCTGTGTTACAGCATTAGATTTGCACACGTTGGGGAGGTTTTCAAGGATGCTGCTTAGGAATAAAGGATGGAGGAAGGTACTGCTGGTGGTGAGGAAGGAACTTTCTCACTCTGCGCTTGTGGGTCCCTCCTTCACATGGGCTGTATGCTTGGCACTGGGACCATACTAACTACTTGTGTTTGGATTTCCAGAGAAAAGGCTTCCTCTTGAGACTTCCTATTGTTGCTCACATCTGTGAAGCTGAATGCAGATGCTGCCTGTCAGGCTGCAAAGATTTGTGTCCAGCTGTGTATGTAGAGAGGGGTAGAGATGTTATTTTGGCATCTGCAAAGACATCTTACTAAAAATAGGCTAAAGCCCATAAACCTGGGAGCAAAAGTAGTTGTCCCAAAAGTCTTACTTGATGCATCTTTCTTTTTCTTTTCCCCCCCTCGACGAATATTTGTTTGGTATATGCTCTGTGTCTCAGCATTTGCACAAAAGCTGATTGTGCTCATGCGGAGCTGCTGCTGGGTGGATGGGGCCAGACTGAGCTCCCACTCGTTCCCTCTGAGGCTGGGATATGTTGCCTCCCTCGTTTTCACTGCTTTCCTGCTGTCCTGCTTTTTATCTGTCTTTCTACTTTTGGATGTCAAGCTCCTCGTAGACGGGGCTGCCTGACTGCGTAGCATGCCGAGTCCTTGTGGTGTACAAGGGCAGACCGTGCAGCTGAGTGGGAGTGACGCTTTTCAGGGAGGCACAGGTGATCAAGTGGCATGTGGGGAGGTTGGTATGTTGAAGCGAGAGCTTTTCTGTGGCTTGGGCTGCTGCTTCTGGCCATGTTTTATGTATTTGGTAGGGACAACTGCCCACATGCATGTAGCAGCCTTTGTCCCTGGGCTTCTTTGTTGTTTCAAGTCCTCTCTGCACCTTGATGCTGTCTGTCTTTCTCTGCATCTCTTGCACTCATCCCTCTCGTGTGCATCCTCTGAGGTGACCTGTACCAAGGAGTCCCAGCCAAGACCCCATGCAGGTTTTGAGAGTGGAACTGCCAGGCTCCCTCCTTCACGAGTCTGGGGCCTCCAGCGGTGCAGAGCTGGCTTCGTTTTGGGAAAACAGAATAAAGCAAATCAGTATTAACTTGGCTTCATGGAGCTGATCCTGGCTGTGGCTCAGTTGGATTATGTTAGCTGGTACCCAGAGAATTCCAGGTTTTAAGACTGTGAAGCAACTTAGCCTGCGAACAGAGTGAGCAGTTGCTTGGCTGTGCGCTCGTAATTGTTTTCTGTTCATTGACTGCATTGCAGGAATAGTACGAGGTGGTGTTAAATTTCTGGACAAGGCTTTTAACAAGATCTTCTGTCAAAACACTTGATAAACCACCTGCTGTAATGCAGAATGCTAGTCTGTCTTTTTGCAAATTGAATTGTCGGAGAGCTCTTACGATTATTAAAAGATGCTTTGTGTTAATTTGATTTCCTGTAAAAGACACAAGCTGGATGATTCAAAGAAACAGTGCAAACACTTAATCGAGGTAAAAGCAAAATTTCCATATCTGTGCATATGCAATACTTAAAGGTTTCCGATGGCATCATGTGCAGGGAGGAAGTATAAAAATAGACATAAAACCCCAATACTTTAAAATTTGTCAATTTTGAAGAAAGCATTTAGTTGTTGGGGAACTGCGTAATGAAAAACAGTCAAAGCAAGAATGGAGAAAGCATAGGTTTAATACCTTCTCAGGGTGGTGGGAGGTGGGAATTTTTTTCCCCATTGTATTTTAAATGAGTCTAAAACTGTGTTCCAGACAGCTTGTGAACAGTCAAGATTCAGCAGTGGTTTTCTGAGCAGAAGGGCTATTATTTGGGCTTTCTGGCTGGGTTCCAACTCAAAGGATCATGATTCAGGGTGAAATGCCTCCTTGCTCTAGGCAAACGTAACTGTTACTTCCCCCTCCTGTTCCAGAGGGACTGGCAACTTTACCTCCTTTTTTCCTGCTGACATCCTTCAGAACTGAGTTAAACTCATAGCTATCTTGCCCACGTATATTGAACTTGATATTAACTCCTACTAGTGATGAAGGGCTTGTGTGCCCAAAATACTGAATGATGCTCTCGCCACCCCTCCCCTGGTGAGTGGCCAAAGAGAAGAGCTTGTGGGGAGAGGTGGTCCCAGCTATGTGTCCTGGTGGAGCTGGCCCCTCTTGAATGAGTCGAGCTCAAGCGATCTTGGCCATCCTTTGAAAGAAGGATACGGCTCTGGATAGCAGTAGCTGTGCTTGCAGGGGGGCTGAATGCTCTGCTATATTTATATATAGCACTAAACTTTAAAAATAAATATACATTATATATATATAAATATTGTGTTATATATAAATCTATATTAAAAAGCTGTGTTGCTTTCTGAATTTGTCCACAGGGTGTGATGGTGTTGCACTTGTGTGTATGGCAGGGGGAAAATAGCGGGGAAAACTTGGAGGACTTTCATATTCCTGAGTGTTGCCTGCCTGCACTGGTGCTTAGGTATTGCTTAAATGTGCTTAATGAAACTCTTGCCTGTGTCTCCCGCCAACTCAAGTGAAAAGTGCCATGCTCAAATTAAAGGTGTAGGTGGGAGGTCAAGTTAGGGACAATGCTTGAGTTAATTTTTCAGTGTAGACAAACTCTCTGCTAATAAGCTTGTTTATCTAAGTCCTGCAGCAGTTTAGCGTTCTTGTTCTGTCATTTTTTTTTTTCCCTGTACCCTACCCTCCTGCTGCAATGCTGTTCAAAGTCCATCTCACCTCAGAAGTGGCTGCCTATCAATACCACATCAAGTGATGTTCCTCGGGCTGTGTGTGCATTATAAAATGTATTGTGTGTATAGCTGCTTGTATCATTTCCAAATGCTTTTTATAGCAAGAAGCATGCTAATACAGCGTGGTTCATCAGAAACTGAATTTACTACTTATTAATATGTCTCTTACAAATACTCAGCCTGCCTGAAACAGTGAGCGAGGATGGCATGTGCATGTTATCTAGTTGGCGTTCTCTTTAGCTTTGTTGTTGAAGAGCTTTTCTATCTCCCGTCGCTGCTGCAGACTCTGCTCTGAAGGAGTCCTAAGAGAAACCTGTTGCCGTGTAGGAGCTTGAGCAGATGCCCTTTGCAGGAGTGCTGGGTAGATCAGTACTGCTCCACTCCTGCACTCACAGTGTCTTTCGGTTCATCTCTCTGCCCTGGTGTAATGCCTTTCCGAGTTGAGCGCTCTGCGTATGCAGCGTGGGTGTACCGAGCTGTTCGAGGCAGTGACCTTCCTTGTGTTCCCAAACTGAACGCTGCAGGTCACAGGAAGTACAGCTGCATCGCTTGGGGTCTCCTGAATTCTTTAAGAGGATCTCCTGGTAATAAAGGCTCTTATTGCTCTTTTTCTTCAATTTCTGCCCCTTCCCCCTTTTTCTGTCTGTGGATAATCTTGGCTTCTTGTTCACTGTTTTCTCCCTTTTTAAAAAGACTAGGGAAATAATGGTTTCTTTGTCTTTTCTTTCTGAACTGAGTTTGCTACGGTATCTGTAGGGCAAATAAATCTCTTTTTTGCTTCTTCCTGGCATAAGAATACCTTTCATTTGAGAGAAACTATCTATCTAAAATAACAAAAATTATAGTTTGACCTTTATTAGTTAGGAAAATAGTGATGTAATGAAATGGCTACTGGGAGGGCCAGTGAGACAAATCACATGGGCCTTTATTTGTCATTTTCCTGGCCCTGCTTTCCAGAAAGCCCTGCCCTTTGCCAAAATTAGTTCCTAGCCATTGCAGCTATAACGCCACATGGGGCTTTAAGTTTGTGTTAACGCAGGCACTCGCCCGGGTGATGAGCCCCATTGAATTTAGACCAAGCAAAGCTGGAGGGAGGACTGGCAGGGGATTGCAGCAGAGTTTCCTGCTGCCCAGTCTGGCCCAGAGCAATCTTGCCCCGCGGAAGCTGGCAGCAACCCGCGGGAGCTGCTTGCCAGATGTGCCTGCCTGCAGCACAGCCCTTCTCCCTCCCTGGCTGGGCAGGCTGGAGCAGGAGAGTGGTGGGACAGCCACGTGGCAGGGAAAGCCTTTCCCTCCAGCCCAGGTTAGAGGCAGCCTCCTCGAGGAGGGCCCTCAGATGGCTGCACAGCCCCTCTCTCTTCCATCAGTGTTCTTCCCTTTTCCCACCCCAGCCTCCCCTTCAGACCATCTTGGGTCTTAGTTGTAGCTGCTTGGGGGAGCAAATGGCTCCAGCTCCTGAATCAGTGGGTACACGTATGTCTGGATTGCTTTCCCTTGGGGTTCGTGACTAGACTGTGTCTTCACAACTCCCACTATAAAGGATCTGCGACTGACATGAAAAGAACTCAGAAAACATTCAAAATTGGTTTAGCCCTACCCTGCCACCTTCTCCCTCTGCTTTCATGATGTGCAGGTACGAGCGTCAGAACTTGGCTTTCTGGGACTAATCCAGCCTTGGCTCGAGGAAATGGATATTTAGATGGTTCTCCATTAAGTCAGTGCTATAACCCTGTAAGAAGTGACCTTTGACTCAAAACTGCCTCCTTTGTGTTCAGACAGAGAGAATGCTTGGTGTTAGCCTGGGTCAGCAGACTTCTGTTGATCTTGTTCAACGCTCTTGACTTGACAGCACTGTTGGTCATGCTTCGTTTTGGCTCTTTGGTTTGCACGGTTGCCATATGGGAAATCCCAGCTGCAATCCTCAAACTGCTGCAAATCTGATGGAAAATGTTGTTGTAAAGCGCTCTACTTAAGCAAGGAGTTGAGGAGACTTGTAGTGGCTCACTGACCCTTTGAAAAGACACTGAGGATGGATTATGGAAAGTTCAGCCTTCAAAACCATTTCCTGGACCCTTGTGTATTTGTTTGTTTTGTTTTGTTTGTACTAACAAAGCTTATTTTTAACTCTGTATCAACATCCTTGTATGGAGGCGCAGAAATTACCTGTGCATTTATTAGAGCTGACTTCACAGTGTTGGATTTACATAGTCTTAACAATGTTACAACATGCAATTTTAATTAAAAGTAGTAGAGCTGTTGGATAGGAAGTCAAAACCTTAATTGTTAATACAGTACAATTAAGTTTCACAGTACCTAGCTAGTAATTACACAAAACTCACTGCAGTATGGAAAGACTGTTTGGAAACACAGAAGCATAGAGGTATGTAGAAGAAGGTTTTTGGAAATACCAACTGTATGAATTGTTCTACTCTTTAAAAACAAGTTCCTCTCTTTTGTCTTAAATAGTACTATTTTTGCTGTTCAGAGTTTGTAACTACAGCCTATTCCTTTGCTGTGGTGGATGGTTTTAAACAGCTAGAGCAATGAGGTTTGCGTGTCAGGTGCTGCAAGCCAGTGATTCATTTTCCCTTCTTTGGTTAGTGTTTACAGAAATTTTGAGGGTTCAGCGAGGACTTGGACTCAGCCGGAAGCAAAATAATCTGTCATGAACACTCTTGAATTACAGGGAAGGCTGGATACAAATCTGTATTCCCTATTTTTGACTCAACTTGTAGGGAGTGGTAGTCAGTACAGGACAGTGATTATTTCAGCAGTGACCTTTTTGGCATCCGGCATATTTATTGTCGAACAAAATGTTGAAAAAGCTATAGTGAGATTGGCCTTTAAAGTCTGGATTGCATGCACAGGGCTGTAGTCTTAGAGTAACAGCTCTGAGTTTAGGCTGTCTTTTCTTGCTTTCCCTGAGGGAAGCCTGAAATGCTATGGTAAAGAGATATGCTGGAGCCCCCAGATGAGTTGGCAGCAGAGCCCCGAACCTGAAGCCAGAAGCCTGTGGCTTGCCAGACCACACTGCAGTGTCATTACCAGATAGCATTGCTGCGACTCCGGGGGCGAAGCGAGCCAGGGCAGACTGAGATCTGCATCGCTCTCATGCTGTGTATGGTATGGGTGTCGTGCTCTCCTTTCCTGTGTTTGTTTTACATGGATGTGACTCCTGAGGATCGGGTACACTCCATTTACTCTGCTCTGAGTGGAGAGTGGAATTCTTCAGTGCTCTCTGGGTTTTAGTTTGGTTGGGGTTTTTTTGTCTGTTTGTTTTTTGGTTTGTTTGGTTTTTTTTTGTTTTTTTGGGTGGGTGCGTTTTTTTGGGGGGTGGGGTGGAAGGAAGTTCATGGCTTTCTTTTGGCAAGAAATGCCAAGTAAACTCAAAGATGTAAAGCTTCCTAAATTACTCATGTTTTCCACACAAAACTTGATGAAACATTGGGTTTCTCTGAGACATTTTCTAATGACCTGAAGATGAGCCAGTGTGCCCAGCTGGCCAAGAAGGCCAACGGCATCCTGGCCTGCATCAGAAATAGTGTGGCCAGCAGGAGCAGGGAGGTGATCGTTCCC
>JANXJC010000023.1:258195-286475 GCA_027564655.1 Leptodon cayanensis
GAGGAAATGGCCTCAAGTTGCGGCAAGGGAGATTCAGGTTAGATATTAGGAAAAATTTCTTCACTGAAAGGGTTGTCAGGCATTGGAATAGGCTGCCTAGGGAAGTGGTTGAGTCACCATCCTTGGGGTTATTCAAAAAGTGCATAGACGAGGTATTCTGTACCACGGTTTAGTGGGCATGGATGACGGTTGGACTCAATCTTGAAGGTCTTTTCCAACCTAAATGATTCTATGATTCTAACATATCTGGCTTCATACAGAACATCTGAAAGAAACTTTCGGGAAGGAGAGCCATGGGATAAACAGCAAATGAAATCACTTTACAGCTCTCTCTCATTTGTATTACCAGGGGAAGAGGAGAGCGATTACTTCTTGGCAAATTAGGCTACATAAAGGAATTCTATATAAAGATTATATGCCCTAATGAGTATGAATCAGTGATGCAAGCAGAAAGGGGAAATGCATTATCACCAGCTGCGTTGCTGCCACGTATGTGAGGGTCACTGTGGTTTAATGAGCCTGGCAGGACGTGCGGTAAGTTGTCTTAGTAATGTCATCTTGAAGCAGGTGATCTCTCAGCCTGCAGGTCCCCAGCTTGCATAAAGAAGGGGAAAAAAATCCTGAATTAAAAAAGAATGTGGTGTTGCATGTTGACAGCCCTGTACTTGAGATGCATTTCTCTGCAGAAGAGAGCTAGCTGGCTTCTCTGCGTGGCAAGCTGTTCAGTGCTGCAAACATGGCTCGTACAAATCTTCCCAATCTGTCCTTCTTTCCTCTGTGCTTCATTTCTCATGTTCCTGTGGTTTGCCTAGATCACCCTCTGTAGAGCATTGCATTTGTGTAGTCCTGTCTGGTGCTTGTATTAACTTGCATCCTCTCTTAAAAGTCAGGGCTCTGCAAGTTTGGCATCTGCTAGACCTTGTCCTTGCTGGGGTTAGAGATGTGCTATATACTTAAGGAGTGTACAAGATAGTAAACGAGGAATGAATGGGAAGTGAAAGTTGTGGTGGAGCTCAGTAGCTAGGGGTTTTTGCGGAAATCAAAGTAAAATGGTCTTTGCCTCTTTTTGGGGAAGTGTTCCTGTTCCTCATGAAAATCTTAACAACTGACTGATTATGATCACAAAAGTACTTAAGGCAGCCAGCCATTGGAAAGTACTGGGGTACAAATTCAGAACAACTTACCTGTATTCTTACATCTTCCTTTGTACTGTACCCCATAAGACCCAATGCTTTTGCAAGTGATGACTTGCCCTGTAGATAAAGCAGGCGCTGTATTTTGCTATTTGGTCAAGTATGGGAGGCTATTTTTTCCCCTTCCACAAATTTATAGGATTCTTGGGGGATATTTCAGGATAAAAGGAACTGAGGCAGAAACACGCTGTCACCTGAAAGCCTTTTCTCTATATCCTGACATCATCATTGAAGCAATCTCTCATATTGTCTGTGGAGGGGGCTCTAACGAGTGTAGATCACCACGTATGGTAATGAGGGGTGAGTTGCATTGCAGAAGGTGAGAGGTATGAAGGTGACTTTCTCTGAAAAGACCTTGTCTGCTTCTCCCATCTCCATTGCTTCCACCATCTCCTCCATGGGACAGCAACACGTGCTCCTAGGTATGGCTCAAAGGGGTGGACTCTGCAGTCTTCCCGTCAAAGGCTTAGGTTTCACCTGGCCCTTCTGTGCAGGGGATGGGGTCTCCCTGTGCTCCACCGCCTCTCAGAATATGCTCTTGAAGATGGTCCTTTCCACAGTTTGTGTGGTGGAAAATAATCAGATTAAGTGATGTTGAAGTCTTTTTGCTATGGCCCAAAGTTTACACAGCAGTTAAAAATCTGTTTTGTGAAATTACTGGATTCTAGGAACATCCTTATGTAGGATGTTTAATAGAGACATGCTTGTGTAGGATGTATGTGGCTTCTAATATTAACTGTCTCCCATAGGAGAGAGAGTTATTAGGTGATTTCTAAATGAAGATACAATGCAACACATACTTAATGATGCACTTGTTTGCCCCCAGTATCTTCTAAGTCGTTCTTTCACATTTGACTTTTGTTTTGGAGGCTGAGCAAAGTTTGCCTCTTTCCTTAAAAAAAACAAGCAACCTCCCTTCCACAAAACGAACCAACCAACCAGTTAAATGTGAAATATTTATTCATATTTCATGTGAAATATGAAACTAGCTGTCACTGAACTAGTTTCTGCTTGGCTGCTGTGATGGTTAGGGCTGCTTGTTCTTCCCTGAGAGAGAAAACTGGGTGGGTGAAGTAGGAGAGTTAATAGGACCAAGTTGAGTGGAAAGCTTGTAGGTGAATATACTGCTTTCTGGGGTCAGATATCCCCACCTGGCTGTTTCAGGCTCTACTATGATGCATTTCTTTGTTGTGATTCATTGTGATTTAAGGCTTATTGTTTTTGTTGGACACCTTTATTTTTATGCTCAGGCTCTGTCTTGTTCCCAGCCCCAGTGTTTTGAAGTTCTATTCCATAAACCTCGCCACCTTGCTCTTGACACACTGCAGTGCTTGGCTCAGAGCCCTGGGCTATAGGTGCCAGTGCCCTGCTATTAATAAGAGGAGCCAAACCATTGCAGCTGGAGAGAGAGCATCACAGGACAGATCCAGCGCTCCTGACAGGACCAGCGTCTTCTCCACGCTGCCAGCAGGACGCGTGTTGCTCTTGACCCGGGGTGTTTGCTGCAGTGGTAGAGCTGTTCAGGCTGTTGTGGCCATCCAGCCCTGCTTCCCGCAGAGCCTGCTGCCTGTGGTCACACAGGGCTTCAGTCTGAGGCCTGGATAAAGTGCCTTCTGGCAAGTGGGCTGCCATCGCAGACATTGTTTGCATATTGAGACTGTGGAGAGCTTGTGGGGAAGCTGCTGCTGGTGACTTTTTAAATTGTTGTGTAATTGGTCTGAACTCGATGTGATGGTCTAGAAGGGGAAAACTATTTTGCATCTCGTCATTTATCCCGTGAGCCTTGTGCTCTGCCTGCATCTTTTCTGTGTTCCCTGAGAGAAAAACTGTTTTTTCTGTTGTTGCAAGACACTGACCTCTTTAAAGGAGAGAGACTGAAAGCTAATGAAGTTTTTCCTCTGAGGATAATGCACTGTAATTGTTAGTGAAAATGTGTTTAATGCTGGTGGCACCATCCTTACTTAGTCCTTAAATAAAGTGCTGTAATAGGTTGGTTATAAAGAAGATTCTTGAATAAAATTAAATTAAACCAGAAAGGCTTGTGGGGGTGTGGGAAGGAGATATTTGCATTCTGCTTTCATGGTGCAGAAACATTTGTGTCTAAGAACTAAGACAAATAAACCCTCCTGCTGTCTATCTGCTAGCTGCTAAGCACAGGGAGGGAGAGCCTCACTTGCCACTGGTGGCTGTGGGACTTGCCCTGGGGCTGCTGAGCCCTGGCTGGGGGTGGGTGCCCATCCTGGCTGTACAGGGTGCTCCCCTTGCCTGTGCTGGCTGCTTGGCACCTCTCAGGGTAGTTACTGCTTGTTTCTGGCCTTCAGCCCTCCCCTTCTTCTGAAGTAGGTTTAATTTGATCATACTTCTCATCCCCTAATAGCTGTCCAGGTTTATGATGCTGAGACGTCCTTGGGCAAAACCAGCCCACATAGGTTGCAAGTGATCTCGATTCAGCTTGTAAGTTTTTGTTCCTTTTGTACTCCTTACAGGCCGTATTTTTTGGTCATCTTTCAGTAGTGCCTCTGGGTTGCTTCCATTCCCTAGCAAGAGCTTCATGGGATGCGGTGTGTGTTTCTCCTTCCCTGGGATGAAGAAGGAGGTGGCTGCAATTTGTAGGTGACAGTTCTGGAGAGGGGTCTTACTTTCTGTTGCAGCTGTGACGCAGGTGGATTGAGGTGGATCTAGTCTATGCTGGCTCTTTCCCAAGCATGAGCTTAGTTGCTGCTGTGCTGTTCCTGTCCCATCTGCCAGCTGAAGGCATGGTCTGTTTGTGGACCCAGTAGCATCCAGCATTATTTGTGAGTATCTGAAGATGAAACATGGCTTGTAAACAACTAGCCTGGCATGCGATGGGAGAATGGTGTGTTGCGACCTTTCCAGGGTGTAGAAGGAGGGCAGGGAAGGGATTTTACTGTGCTTGTAGATATGGAGATGGCAGAGAGCTGTCACCATCCCTCAGGTGGCAGAGTTGACAAAACCTAGTTCTTTAAAATTTTGTTTCCCCTGTGTGCGTTGGCCTTTTGTCCACCATGACCTGTAATCCTTCTCTTTGGACCTCTTCGTTTTTGCTGTTCCTTATCTCCAAATTATCTTTTCCCTCCCTTTTGGCTTGGTCCATGGTTTCTCTCCGATATCTTTCATGTTGGCCACACAGGAGTCAAGACATGCGCTGGATGCCCATGTGCAGGTGCTGATGGAGCAGCTGCTGATGGAGCAGCTGCTGGGCCAAACAAAGCAGGGAATTGTTGCCTTCTTGCAGCAGAGTCTGAGTCTGTGTGAAGCTAATTTGGATGTCTCCTCTACCTACATACTAATTTCTCCCAAAGATGTAAGAATGTGACACCTATTAGGATCTCTTTGCTTTCTGCCAAATGTGGTCAAAATTGACTAGGGAGTTGAAAATTTAATAGGGTGAGGGCTGACAAACAACACTACCACATAAACTTAACTTCCTTTAGAATCCAGGCCAAAAATAAGTGGTAAGGGTTTTATTCTGCAATCATGTGCTTTAAAACTGTGTGGAACAATGTGATTAGTAGAAATGGTATTTTCAGGATTATTTGCAGTGCATATGATAACACGACAGCTGAATCCTGTTGTGTGCACGTATATCATCACATAACCATCTTAAAAGGGCTGAAGCAACTGAAGTGTCTGCATGGAGAAATAGCAAAATAAATGTATAAAACTTTTTACTTGTGAAGCTGGCAAAGCATCTAGTTATGTCGGTCTTAATTTCTAGGGTTTTTAACTCAAATCTTTTGGCTGCCTCCTCTTAACAACAACAAAATAATGTATTTTGTTCCTTTTCCTGGTAAGTGCTTTTGGTTTTTGCTGTTTGCATAGCTTCCACCTCACTTCTCAGCTCTGGAAACACAGAATTCGGATGTGTGTGCCTCACTAACAAGATTTTCTAAGTTTGTGGTGTTGGAGCTATTTAAGTTCCTTCTAGGAATGACAAAGTATTGCTGTGACTGAACTTCAAAGTGAAGGATGCCTGTTAACAATTTTGGATAATTGAAGGGTGGGCATCTTCTTGGAAAATGTTATGGCAAACCCTATGTGTGAGCCCAATCCCCTTTTGTTAAGGAACGTCTTGTGCTTATTTCTAGTAGAGTTGGGAAGGAAGACAGAAACCAGTGTGTGGCAACACCAGTCAGATTAAGATGATGAACAGCACTGATAGAGCAGCGCCTTTTGCATTTGATGGAGCATGCCAAGGTTGAAGGTAAACCTGCCCATAAACCTGCAGCCAAGAGGCACATGGAAGCTTTTCTTGGCTCTTTTGCATGTCTAGAAGAGTAAGACCAAACTGGTGCCTGTGAGAGAGAAAACACTGTGCTAATCTTGGTGTTAGTTTAGTGATAGCAGTGTTACAGCCCGTTGTGATCATGTCACCCTAAAAAAGCAGTCTCCTGTAATGAAACTCTTGCAGCCTCTTGGCTTCCAGAACAGGGCTGCTTGACACACCAACTGGTTATTGGTATTTACACAAGGACAGAAGTGATGCCTGAAGATGGCTGTCTACCCTGTGTGCTCTGGCTTGCAGTGTGATTAACAAGATCGGTGGCTTTAGTCACCTTGGTGCCAGCAAAGTTGACATAACTATGAAGGAGGCAGAATACTGACAAGACCAGTATTTGGTGGTATTAAATTCGTGCTATGGAAAATGTCTTCCAGGAGACTGAATTCTCTGATATATGACCGCACAGACTTCTTATCACACTGCTTCTATAACATGGGTGCTGGGGGCATGAGATCTTCAATTGAGTTCATAAAATAATCCCCCATGTCTTACAGCCACTTCTACATTTTTCCATCAGTTGATGTCTGCATTTACATAGACGGTAAGTTGCATATAACATGTTGCTTTGGCTTGTAGAATTAAAACAAAGCACTAGCTGACAGAAACTGCATGGAGTGGCACTCCAATTCAGAAATGGACTCAGACAGTGATTAATACGAAATTAGTCATAGATTAGTCATAAATTTTTTCCTTGCATAAATCATGCCTATTTTCACTTAAAATCTGATAAGTTAGTAATTTGAAAACCTTTATTTAAACCTTCTGCAGTTCATTCTTGCTACTGATCTTCCAAGTACTTCATTAAATGGTCTCTCTGGTGTTACTCTTCTCTGACTGAGGAGATTATCTGTAATATTTCATTATGCTTCCAGAAAGTGTTTCTTTGCTGTGGCAGTTGGCTATGTTGTCTATATCCTCCAATGCTGGTATGTTGATTCAGTGACATTTGTGCTTCTACATTGTTCAACTGTACTGTTTTATGGTAGGAAATGTTGTATGAGATACCAGCTGCTTTGGTCACTGGAGTTAATGATGTGGTTAGTTTTCCTCAGGTCCCTTTAGTTTTCAGTTTGGGTTTCTGTGTGTGCCAGACCCCCTGTTTTTGGGTTGAAACTTGGTTTTTAAGCTCAAGGCTGGCACTTGCAGGATGGACAAGTACTGTTTCAGGTTTCAGCTGTGGGTGTAGTAATATCCAAAACCAGACTGGTTTGCTAATGTGGATGCTGTGTGGTTTTTGTGTCAAAAGATGTGCAGCCTTCTAGAAACCAAAAATAAAGATATGGGCTAAAGCATCCGTGTTTTACGTGTTTGTCTCAGTGCAGCTAGGCTCTCCCATCATAAATAAGAGATCTGTTACGTGGTCTGCAGCAGCTGAAAAATGTATCCAGGGGCAGGGTGATTTAAATGTGAGAGAGATTGTGTGTTGGTGGGTGATACTTGATGTGGATAGATGATATATACGAATGTGGGGAAATGACTCAAGCTGCAGCCCTGATTACTTCCATTCAGGTTCAAACCAGCCTTTGCCCAAAGGCCTTTTACAAAAAATTGTACCATTGGCATATCAAAATAAAAGACATGCGTCAAAGACTTTTTCCACAGAAAATCATTAGGTCCCCAAATCATTCAAGTGTTTCTTCATTGCTTTACTTCTTGGCTTTAAATCCTCTACCCACCTTTCCATGTAAAGATAACTGGACATGATCAGCCTGCATTGGTGACTTCCTTGGAAATATATATGTTACTAATTTTCCTTCATAAATTTTTGAGTCAAGTTGTAGTTATTGATTCATTCTTTAAAGAGGAAAAAAAAATTAAAAAGAAAAATGGTCTATTAACACAGACTAAAGGCAGAGTATACAAGCATCAGATATGCATCTCAAGCAAGAATCTTCTCAATGTAAGCTTTAAAAAAAATTAAGATTCTTCGTATTGTCCAGCATAAGCTAGGTATTAGCTACCATTGGAAAGGGTGAAAGTGTATGGCCAAGTTCTGCAAAAGTAACTTCTAATATATGTAGACCTGGGGGAAGCCAAATAACGAGATTGCAGAAATGCCTGCGTGTGCCTCGACAAGAAGGAGCTGTGTCTGTGTGGGAGCCTCTGGACGGCCTCTGCGTACGCTTGTGTGAGGCGACGGCTTGGCCAGGCTCCTGCAAGTGTGGCTGGGCTTTCGGGAAGAGGGGTCTTGGCCGCGGGTGGAGGGTGGCTGGAAGAAGCCGAGCACTGGCTTGTGTTTTGTTGCCCAGAGGGGTGTCTGTGGCAGACAAGGGGTAGGCAGAGGAGGCTTCTTGGCAGAGGAGGCCTCTTGCCACCTCTTCTCCTGGCAGCCAAGCCGCAGAAGGGGATGGCTGCCGGAAGAGATCCGAGTGATGCTACCCGGAGAAAGCAGAGGCTTTCGCGTCCCTGCTCTGAAGGGATGAGAGGTCAGGATGTGTGCAGAGCTGCTGACCGCTGGGGAAGCACCGGCTGTCGCAAGATGTTTCCTGGAGAGGCAACCGTGCCTGCTTGGAGCTGTCAGTGTTACAGGCAGCCTCCGATTCCATCGCAGGGCAGAGCGGCTTGTCTGAACCCTCATTGTGGACTTCAAGAAACACTCCCTGTCTGGGAAACCGTGGCCACCTTCTTTTGTGCTCTGCCCTGTGGCAGGCTGAGCTTTGCTGTTCGGCTGATGCTGTCCTCAGCAGCCGCAGCCCCTCCACCCAGGTCCCTTCTTCCCATGTGATTTCTTGGTGCCGAAAGTCCCAAGTCCGTTGCTCAGATGACTTGTCCACCAGTCTCACCATGTCCTCGAGGTGTAAATGGTCCAATTACAAAACCTTTCTTGATCAGAAATGGTTAGGCAAAGCAGGTCTTCATTTTTGTCTAGCAAAGAACAGACATAAACCAGATACTTGCTTGCAGTACTCATGCGTTCTTCCAAAAAATGTTCCTGAAACAAAGCTTCTAGTAGGCACAAAGCAAAGAAATAGTGCCACACCTTTCTTGCTAACCTGTGCCCCTTAACACAATGCAACGTGAATTTTTCAGGTCTTTAGGCATAGAGTTGTGTCCTGTTTAAATTCATACAGCGTGTAATTGTATGCAATCGTGCTGCTTGAATTTGAAAAAGACGTGGGTGGCTATTTTAGAAAACTGTTGATTGGCAAGGAGAAATATTATTGCTGAACATGCAAGATTGTAGGATTAGGATTTGTGTTTTCTTCCTGGTTAAGAGATTATAGTCTGGAAAGGACAAAAAATTTCGCGTTGTGCACCTCTCTTTTCTTTTGTCTTGCAGTACTTTTTTTTTTTTTTTTTTTTTTTTTCCTGGGGATACTGGAAAGGTTCCTCCGGGGCATCTATGTTTAGCGATGTTCTCTGTATGAAAACAAAAACCCAATTAACTTATTTCTCACCTGGTTTGCCTAGTCCTGCACTTCTTAAATGATCATTCCTAAAAATTGGCTCTCAATTATGAGTGTGGTTTTCTGGGAGGTTGTTTTTTTGATACTGGAATTGAACTCTAGATTGAACTTGGTGGAGAGCTTAGCTCTTGCTGTCAAGGCTAGAGAACTCCTGTCCCCCAGACGCCTGGCTGCCTGTGTGCCCTCTGATCGGGGCTTTGTGGCACATTTATCATGTGTGATGTAAGAGCAGCTGTTCCCTCAGTTGTTGTTCTTGGATGATAATTTACCCTTCCAGCTAAACCAGAAAAACTCTACCCTTTCCCAAAAGTCCCCACAAGTCCCAGTTTTCACCCACTGTCCCCGAGCTCCAGACTTCCCCTGGGGGCTGTCAGCCTTCCTGGCATCCTAATGCGGGTCACAGGGTAAATCCCCCTGGATCTCTGTGTCCTGTGCCCCATTCAGCCAGGAGAAATACAGGGGTGAAAGTCATAGCCAGCCCTATCGGAATTACTTTTGAAGACAGTCTTCAGAGGTGAGGGTGTGCAAGAGAGGTGTCCTTAGCTCTAGGATTAGAGGGAGTCTGAGACTTCTGGGGAAGTTTCTTAGTAAAAATTAAATTGAGTTTGAGGAAGGAAGGAAACAGGGGGGTGGGAAATGTAGAGTGCTTCCCTAGCAGCCTGTGAAACTAACTGAATCCTTCTGGTGACAGCACACAAGGTAGGGTCTTAAGGCAGTTAGTTCACTTTTGAGAAATGCGTGCAAGTGTTCCCTTCCTCATTAGATAGCGAGCGGCTGTACAGCTTGCCCGAGGTGTGAGCTGTGTATGTGTAACTCTGACTCTGTTGAGAACGAAATGACTAAACTTTATGTCAAGCCACAGTAACAAAGAACATCTTTGATTTACCAAAATAGTCACAGTAGAGAGGCTCAGGAATAGCTGTGGTGCTGCTGGCACCCCACACCAGGGAGAGCAAATCAATTGGAGATCGGTACTCACGGGGAGCGAGACTCTCCTGTCCTGAAAGACAGTGTCGACGGAGGGAGACAGACCTGGCAGGGCTGGGAGGGAGCTTCGTTCTGAAGAGCTGCGGGGACTTTCCAGTGGTGGAGAAGACGATGTGGAAATTGGGGCAGGATTGTTGACTGCCTCTAAAGCGGGTGTCGAGACGGGCAGACCCGCTGCGACAGCAGGCAGCTGGCTGGCCGGCCAGCCCCACGCAGCGGGGCACAGCATCAGAATCACGCAGCCGCTGTGCTCCGCATCTCCTTCCCCACTGCCCGACTGCTGCCTGTGGGTCCTGGCAGCCTGGGCGGTGGGAATCCCAAGATATCCTGTCAATTTGTGAGCCTTGTCTGGCTCAGCTGGAGTTAAGTATTTGGAATGAAGAGGAGAAGCTCCATCTAATTGTAGGTTTTCCATTTCAGCCCTTGGTATTACTTTACGCAGACTTAAAATAACACTGTTAACTAACCTTTTTTTCCCCAGCTTTGTGGTTCCATGCATGACATTCTGCAGTACCCTTTATAGAAACCTCAAATATTTTTTTTTCCCCGCTTACCATGTCTCTTTTTCCATCTAACAGATGTTTTTTTTCTTGTCTTGTACAGCATTCAATACATAATTATTCTGTTGCAGTAGCCTGAAGCCCCAGCTCTGTGACAGAGTCTGCTTGCACAGACTTACATGTCCCTGTCATTTGTGTTCTGTGTAATTTTTTTCCCTGGTGTTTTTGTTCAATCTAGTCAAAAAAACTGCTCTGAGAAGCAAGGAGCACCCAATCATTTGTGTGCCCTGAGACCATCTATTATAGCTTTTTAGTATCCAGACCTGAAAATGCTATTTTGGGTTGGGTTTGGTTTTTTTTTTTTTTTTTCCTCCTTCTTCTGCTCATCTCCCAGTCATGCACAGGCTGAATTCTCTCTGTTCTAATTTACACTTTCTGGATATTTGCAGTTGGTCTTTGTTGCCTCAAGTCAACAAGTAGTTAGTCTGTGTCTCTTTAGCCCTACATTTTTTTTTGAGCTGATTCTTTGCTTTCTGATCATATTGCTTGCTTGTCCTAAACTTCTGTCGGTTTGGCAAGATCTGTAATTGCTCTTGGTGTGATTTTTGTTCAGAGAGCAGTGTCACAGCATGCTGGTGCAGTGTCCCAGGTGGGGTACACTGGAGTGTTCCTGGTTGTTTCAATCCTTCTACCGGCTGTATTTCACTGAGCACTCATGTATGAGTTACTGATTCTTATGTCTCTTCTAATGGAAGCTGAGTAATTGCCTAGGTTTAGAAGTTTTTTGTTACTGGTCTGGAGTTTCCTTCCCCAGACTTCCCTTTTGCACTTCAAATTCAAAGTTTACCCAGAACCTTCTCCTGGAACAATTTTGTCAAGCTTCCCACACCAAATAGCTCTTATTTTGACCACAGTCTGTAGATGGGAGTATCCGTGACTAAAACTTTCTGTCAAACCACAGTAACAGAGAACATCTTTGATTTACCAAAATAGTCATAGTAAAGAGACTCGGGAATAGCTGTTGGGAACGAGCTGTAGGGTTGGTTCAGTGCTATGGGCTGCTCTGACTTCCACTGGCTTCACTTCATACTCTGAGCTCTAGACGTTCAACGCTGTGGGGTGCTTGGTTGGCATTTTTGGAGGTCACAATAGTAAGAAAGAAGCCTTGCAAGGCATCGTTCACCTTTGTTTTGTGTTATATGTGTACGGTCAGCTGGAGAGGTGGAGGGCAGGCACAGGCCAACCATGTAATGTAGGAATACTGAGAGATAATGTTGCTGGGAATTATTTGGAATAAACAGGCTCATTTCCACTTTGTATATCAGTTGTCATCCTTTAATCTCTTGGTATTGGCTTTTTTTTTAATGTTGTGATGTACGTCATCCACTGTGCTTCCTGTATCCTGTGTCACTTGATAAACTTTTATAAGACATCACTGTTAAGTCATCTCGGACTTTGTAGTGATTAATTAAATTATTTATTTCTCTCTTTTCAGTGTCAGAAGTTTATATGGATCACTGATGGTACTTGCTCAAGAGTGACAGTGGAGATCAGCATTAAGTCTGCTCCTCTGGGTGAGTAATTAACCCACTGCATCGTTGATGTCTGTTATCTACATATCTGCTGGTTTTTTTGCTTGATACCTTACACAACAGTTCCTTTAGGCTTTTATTTCAAATGTCATTAAAATTATATTGTATACAGCTTCCAACAGGAGTTGTAGAAGAATGTCATGCTGCTTCTGCTTGTATAGACATCCATTTATTTGGTATCTTTTAAAGGATAGCCATCACTTAACACAGTCTGAGCTGCTGTTTAGATTCAGGGAGGCCTTCCACATTTTAAAGACAGTGGATTTGGAGTTAACGTATGGACTGTGGCAGAGTAATGAAGTGTATTTTGATTATCCAAGAAATGAAACTGAACTGACCACTGGGGCTGTTCTGTGGCATATGATGGGCTCAAGCAGTGCCAGTGCTCCAGTACGAGGCCCACTGGACTTGCCATGCCTGTGTGATGCAGCTGTGCTGCACGTGTGCAGTTAATCTGACTCAGCAGGTCTATGGCAATGTGCGAAGAAGCTGTCAAGAGCTTTCAGATTACTGGGGCAAGTTTATGTGAAAACACATTCAGCAACATAGACTGTCTGTTGCATTAGCCCTTGGAAATGACCCAGTTTAGTTGACTTCAAGGAGTGGCATTTTGCATCGGTCCAGACTGATTTGATCCAAGTAGCTTACTGCATGTCAGAGCTGGCAGTCTTGTTTTGGGGATGGTTGTCCCTCATCTAGTTTGTTTTGGATATTACAGTATGATCTAGCATGATTTAGCATCCTAAATTCCAGCTGGAAAGCTGGGTTGAGTTGCTGCGCCTGCACTTCAGCCACGTACCCTGCAGCTGGGATGCGCTCGCCCCTTAACACCACCGCTGAGGTCCCAGCTGCTTGCTGGGTCTCTCCTCCTGACTCGTGCTGCTGCGCTACAACCTCTAGCCGAGACAGGTGTCTACCAGCATGCTGTATCCTGTGTCTTGGCTTGCTGCCCTTCAGCTGCTCTTGTCTCTGAACCGCTCATCCTTGCCTTATCACTGGGTGAGGACTGCAGTATTTGTTTGTACCGTCCTCTTTGAGGTGGTGTGTGTTAGCCTGCCAGAGAAGCAAGTGTACCTCCCTTTCTGTGATGCATCTACATAAGGCACATCTGGTGACTTGTTCATATGTCCAGGGCCCCTGAAAGTCTACCTGTGTCAGCTGCCAGCTTCTGTCCCACAGCTGTGCTGGGCTGCTTCATAAGGCTGTCTCCCCACTCCAGCTGGGACTTGTTGCCTTTTTGTCTACCCTTTCTGTGGTGGATGGGCTGGATCCCCCTCCCGTTTCCCTGCATCCCAGATCTTCCCTGTGCCACCCTGGGGCCAGCTGATATGGTCAGCGGTGGCTGCTGTTCCTCACAATGTTTAACAGCCAGAGACCCGAGGGGGTGCTTGCCTTGCACCCACAGGTTTGCTAACAGTCATCGGGCTTTGGAAAGGGCAGCACGCACCTCCTCTGCTGCCTGGGACCACTGTGCACTGCCACCAAGGGCTCTGGGCTCTCCTGGCTTTGGTCATTGCTGTTCCCTAGTGCTGTCCTACATCTGTAGCCTTGCTGCAGGCCCACGGTATGCGAGGACTGGTGTCTCATTTGAAATGTTATTTCCCTTCTTTTACTCCCTTTCCCTCTCCATAGCCTTTGAAGCGCCTTTTCTTGGATCTCTGACACTTCCCACACTAAATCACTGTGTGTGTGAGCTCTCTCTGGGATTCACAGGGTGCCTGAGGTCTCGCACCGGACCTGGAATGAAGTGGATGTTGCTCCTTGTTTGTCAGGAACCCTAAACTCCAGTGCCAAATGCTTTTATTCCCTGGGTTTTTAATCAGAAGTCTGCTGGCTCCAGGAGTGGTTATCACCTGTTGCCTCCCATACTGGTAACATTTCTTCAGTTGTATTACTGCTTATCAGAGTTGCTGGGATTACACTCCAGCTGGCCCTGCACTCCAGCTGGATTTGAGTTGGTCGTGGCTGTAAAAACATCATTAGAAGTCCGATGTTGGTTGGCAGCCACGTTCTGCTGGATGTGTGTTTGGAGACTTTCAATCTGCTGGCATCACTGTGCAAATGTCTTGCCTTCACTGGAAGTCTCTACCTCTTTGCTCTCCAGATGCTGTGCTGGTTTCCCCTCCCAAGGAGCAGCAGAAGTTTTGGGACCTAAATCTGCTTTGTTTTCCCTGTTGCTTGTGCTATTGCTCCTGGGAAGGAGTGTGTGTGCCCATGTCCATCCTAGACTGTGGTAGCAGGTGCTCAGCCCTCCTTTCTTTGGTCCTGTAGCTCCAGTACTGGTGTGTGTCTCTGGTATTTGAAGGCATGCTGTTTGAGTCGGCTCCATTGCCCTCAGCAATCGGTCCGGAAAGCTGGAGCTGATTTCTCTGGCTGCTGCTGGCTTTCACCATTAAACAAATAAATAAGAGCCTCTCCTAACAAGATAGCAAGAAATTCCCATGCTTGACTCAGCATTTACAGGAGCAGTGGGCTGTGTTTCAGGCAGCTGTCTGCTTCTCCCAGCCAGGGGGAGGAACACGGCCTTTCTCGTTGTGTTGCCCCAACTTCAGCCCAGATGTCTGAGCTCCGATCTTGCCACGCAGAATACCTTGATGTGTTTTGAGTGGAGTTTCGGTGCCTCTGCCTGCTGCCTCTATTTAGCCGTAGAAGCACGGATTCCCATTCCTTTGTTCCCTCCCTAGCAAGCACTGTGTTAAACATAGTGCTGACAGTCCAACCGTGACCCACAGTAAGGCAGCATGTATAAGTAATCCAGAGAAAGCTAAATAAGGCTTTTAAAATAAGCCTTAGCAGAGAGAGATGCTTTAGTGTGGTGCCATGAAGACACAAACCTGGCTATGTCCATGTAGCCAGATCCAGTCCTACTTTCTGTGGCTGCTGTTCTTTCCTAGCAAAATCCGCACAGGTTTTCAGGTACATCTTCGCTTTGCTCCACCAGTTCTTGGGACTGCTTTTAGTTAAAGTCTGTACACCATGGCAGCAGATTGCCTGGGTGTCCAAAGCTGAGACAGAGCATGCACATGCAGCATGCACATGAAATAGCACATGTCCAGTCCACCCTGTTACCGTGCCTGCGTGCAAAAGGCAGAAATTAGTATTTGTTGGTTTTGTTGATCCCCCCCCCCCCCCAGTGTCACTTTGAATATGGGAGGGACAGAAGTACAAGGCTACTTCTGTGTACATCTCATTATTGCATTTATTAGCACTTGCTGCCTTGTTCTGCAGGGTCCAGCCGTCACAGAGCTTTTTTGGGGCTTTTAATAGTTGTGCTAAACTGAAATGTGCTCAAAATAGTTAAAATATTTCCCCAGAGCCTGTGGCTGTTCTGCATGTTTGCAGGAGGCGTAACACTGCCGGCGGATGGGATGCAGGGGTCCCCAGTCCCCCCGCTCCAGTCCCGTTCCTGCCTGGCTGCTGGAGCAGAGGGGTTGTGGTGTGTGTGCTGGGGCAGGCGTGGGGCAGAGACCCACCAGGGCCAGGGCAGAGAGTGGGGCAGGCGTGGAGCACGGCACAGCTCACGCTGCCGCAGCTTCAGGGTGCGTAGGGCAGGAGTATTGCCTTCGTGTCGACATGTTACCTGGGACCGCTGCACAGCAAAGGGTCCGGTGCAAGGTAAAATTTGTCATTTGTAGGAAATGTGGTGCCTTCTCCTTGCCCAGACCTCTGCCTGCCATAACCCAGTATGTTGTCGGAGCAATATTAGGAACCTAGTATGTTGTCGGAGCAGTATTGGGGCATTAAATGACATGGGGATACTGATCAAAGGTCAGTTTTGATCTGATTTGCTGCTGGATTTGGTAAGAGTTAAAACCACTGATCTATTTATTTATTTTTGAGTTAACGTTTCTCTTGTGTGAATGACACCCTGTGTACCATGTAAGCCTGTCAGCTAGGCAATGATCCTTGGACTGGAGGGGATGGGGAAGGACAGTGCCACCCTGGCAGGCAGTGGTGGGAATGGAAGGAGGCAGGATTTTCTGGGTTGTTTTTTCTTCCCTTTCTTCTGGGATGCAATATTGCTGCTTGCAGAAAGCAGTATGTCATTATGCTTTTGCTCTTCACATTTTATGTGATGTGGTTTGGGTAACGTTAATGTAACTTAATGTTATGCTCACCCACAGTACTGATGGTGGCTCTCTAATATACATAAATCTCTGCAGAGAGAAAGGAAGTTATATTTATCTGTAAATAGTTAGCATACTGCTCTGTTTATCTAGCACACGACCTCTCTGTTGCACACTGCACTTCCCTGCCTCCCTCCCATCCGGTCCTTTTTATTTAATTGACTTTCCCAGTCCTGACAGTTGCTGTATGTTCAGAAAGCATAAATTCATCCCCTCCAAAGCTTTCAAATCTAATTTCATTTCTTCCCTTACTTTTTGGGAAATTTTTTGCTCTCTTCAAGACTGAGAATGTACATTTTCCCTATTTATTTAGACAAGCTTATTTTGTCTGCAGAAACCTGGTCAAATGTTATATTTCTTTTCTTGCACTTATAATTCTGTGAGGTTTATGTATTGGGAATAATCTTTGTGAGCTGAAAGAAGATTGTCCAATCTGTTTTAAGATGTCCCACTTTCTGAGTATTGCATCTCATTAGGAATACAGTTGGCTGTTTGCATGGCTTTTTTCTTTGTCTGTATAGCTTGGGGGAGAAAATACATCATTTCATCATCTAGTAATAATGCTTGGCACTTTGTTTGCATCTTCAAAGAACTACACGGCTATGAATTGAATAACTTCTATAACATTGTGTAGTAGTTTCTCATTATTACTTGCCCATTTTACAGATGGGGAAAGTGAACAAGAAGTCAAGTGACCTTAGGCCATGAAGGGAGAAACAAAATCAACTTGAGTTCCCAGCTCCCTGACTTGTACTAGAACAGCACCACACCTCTCTCTTGTTTAAACTAAAGAAGGGGGGTGAGGGAGGGAAAGAAAGTTTGATTCTGGTCAAAAACAAAAGGAAAGGGAGAGCTGTTCATTTTTAATGATCTTGCCTAACCTTGTTTATTATCTAGTTAAGTGCATTTGGTGGTGGTGGTTTTCTGGTGTTTGTTTTTAAATATGTTGTCTAACTTACTGATGTGGTTGTCACTTCTCAGTGTATTGTTCGAAATATGTGAGGAATTGTCTGGAGTTTATAAAGGCGCAGCAGTGTGTAAATTGGGTTAGGGTTGTTGTGGAGGGGAGGCTGTTGCTCCCGGCCAGCTGGGGGATCTCTCTGCTCCTTCCCTCCTCTTCCCCCTTGAACCAGAAGAAGGGGAAACCTTTTCTGTAGTATTTGGAAATACTTTTTCCCCATTTTGTTTTCTATCTGAGACTGAGATGGGAAAAGCGAGCCATCCTAAGTGGGGACTGTGTTAACACATGGCATATATAGAAACTAATCCTTCTTGTCTCATCCACCACGTGCCACATTAGGATTTTTTTTTTTTTTCCCCTCATGGGCTGTAGTGGAAGATGTTGGCTAGAGTGGTGTCTGGGATTACTTAATTTGCAGAAATAATTTTAGATAACTGCACTAGGCTATAGGGCTTGATTTACAGCTGCTTAATTAACTGACAAGACTCCCAAATGCGTTGTATGTCATATAGAAAAGGTGAGTGCCGCAAGAAGTGAACAGTGGAATTATGAACTCTTTTACAGAGGAAATCATGGTAACAACATTGTTAACTACTTGTTCAAAGTTAGTTAAAACTACTTTTTTCAGGAATTCTGGCTTTTTACAAAGGTGCTTCGGAGCACCGGGCAGCGTTAGAACAGTTTAGTCCTCTTGGGGAGGACAGGTAATCTGCATGGTGAAAAGTGGCTTGGTGGAGAGGAGCATGGAAATCACGCAAAGAATTTCTTCATCTTTCTTTGGAAAATCCCATGGCTGTTTTTCCACAGGTTCTCAGATGTTCCCTGGCCACCTTCTGGCTAGCTTCAGAAGCCTTGTTTGATAAACTTTCTGGTAAAAGCTTTGCGTGACTCAACACAACTTTATTCTGGGCATGCCCTGCTAGTGAATGCAGCAGAGAAGGCAGCTGTCCTCAGCCATGCGCTCTATCTGGGGATGAAAAACTTTGCTGAGCCTTTTTTTAGGGGCTGAAGATTTAACTCCAAGATTATATTTAGTTTTCTGTTTCTGATGAGTGGGACAGATATCCTGAAGAGCAGCACCGAGGTATCGTAGCCAGTATTTTTTTTTTTTTCCTTTTCCTTTGAATCTCTTATGTAGCTGATAACCTCATTTGTACGTGCTTCCTTCCAGTGTTGAGCAGAGCTGTCCTGAGCCACGGCGTGCTCACAGGGCTCCAATTTCATCTAGCATTTCTCATGATACCCAAATTGCCGATTACTTGTCAGCTGACTTTGAGCACCTGAGTATGGCTTTTCTTTAATCTGGATGCTTTTCCCTTGCTGGGCTTGGGGAGCCTTCAGGGCTGGGTTGGGACCTGAACTTTGCAGCAATAAGTGCAGAGCAGCTGGTACATAGGCTTTCATGCTTTACTTGCAGGGTGCGAGCACTTGTGGTGGGGTCTTTGTGTCTCTCCTTTGTCATCTGACAACTTCTCTCACTAGACTTTGATTTCAGCTGCTTAGAAGAAATGTCAGCAGCTCAGTGTGTGAGGAGCTGCATGTTTGCCTTGGGCTGTTTTGTTGTGTTTGGTTTTTTTAATTTTGTGTTTTGTAATTTTTTTTGAGGTATTGCATCCAAAAATGGGGAGTGCTTCCAAGAATGTGTTCAGGGCTTGTTGCTCAGATCATGCTGATACGTTTACTGAGGAATTTTTTTTGAGATACTTCAGTTATCTCTGTGTGTCTCTTTGATATTTGAAATTAAGAGAGGGAGGGAGCTGCCTGACTATCTGGATACTTCTTCCTTCTCCTTCCCCCCCCCCAGCACAAATTCACCAAAACTCAGGTTAACTTCTCAGCTGTGAGAAGAATTGCATATCCTTCTGCTCAGCAGAGCCTTGAGAGTTGGATGCTGCACCTGGCCCTGCGTGGCAGCTGCTCCTTGGAGCACTGTTGCCCCAGGGTCCAACACAGTACTTGCGGGGTTGAAGAGGGCTTTTCCTGCTGTTGCCTCTTTGTGGCTGTGGCTGTGCCAAGCATGAGAACTGAGGGCAGGGTTGTTTGGGATTTTTTTTTTTTTTAAATGCTTCCTCCTAACTCTTTGCAAACAGCAAAGAGAAGGGAGAAGCTGTCATGTATTACAGGTTGATTGCAAATCACAAACCATGGGCACTCAAGAGAGTAGGAAAGTATCAGGAGAGGAAAAAGGGTGGTGGGAGAGGGGACATCAGCTTGAATGGAAGGAAAGAAGTGGGAGATGGCAGCCAGAAGGTGATCACGGCCAGAGGGAAACAGGGGGCAGGTACTGGGGTGGGTACCAGAGCCAGTGCGGTTCCCCGTGGTGAACTTGCTTACTACCCTCCCCAGTTTTATTGGTATAACTAAGAAATTCCATTCTGCAACAACATAAGGGAACACAGAGTACTTTTTTCACTTCTAAGATCTTAAATTTGCAACTTCCATGCTAAACTTAACCTGCCTAACCACCCATATCCCCACACCCTCATGTGCAAGTCTTGCATGATAGCTGGACTTCTTGTTGCCCCCTTTCTTAACAGTTCTACTTGGTGTAGTAGGTCTATCGTAATGTGACTCCAGGATTCAGGGTGGGTTTGGGAAATGGCTAGGATTACCAGGACAGGTGATGATCTTTGATCGCAAAATTAACCAGTATGAACCAATGTTTAAGGGAAGCCACCTCAGCTGCTGCTTCAGGAGGAAGGTGTGTTGTGCCGTGGGGTGCACAGGATGTCAGCAGGCACGGACCTTCCCCTAGGACCAGCTTAGGCATCCCCAGGCTGGGACGTGATGGCCCAGGTGTGCAGATGGCTCTTGGCCAGAGCGGCTTGAATGGGGCTGCTTTTTTTTTTTTTTTTTTTTTTTTTTTTGCGCCTGGGGCATCAAACTGCTGTCAGAAGGCTCTGGGAACTTTGAAGGTCTTGACAGAAAAACCAGCTGTTGTCATCTTTTCAGCTCTACTTACAACAAATTGGCTGGTTCTCCATTTCTCCTGTTTTTGAAAGGCTGAGTTGATGCTGACTAGGTTTGACAAGTGATAACCAGGAGCCTGGCTGTGTTCTCTTTTGTGATTAAAGCTATAAGGTGGCCCTCTGAAGTTAACATGGCAGTAGCTTGCAGGTTGAGGTATCTGGAAAATATCAAGGAGTAGGCGACAAGGTGTGAAAGGCAAGGGCTGCTCAGAGTGGTGAGACCGCTCCAGAAACCTGCTGGGAGCAGGGACTGGGGATGGAGCAATGCTCCACTGGCAGCATGGTTCACCACTGACAGTGGCAGCGATGGCGGTGCGAGTGGTGCTCGTTACAATTAAAGATGGGCCGAAGCAGGAGCTCTGTGTCAAACCTCCCCGAGCTTTTCTGTTTGTCTGAGGGAGGCTCAGATCCATACTGCATAAAACTGATGTCTGTCTCAGCCTGCTTATCTGCTGGCCAGCCCATACACTCACTCCCAGATGTTCTCTTGTCTCAAAACCAGAGATACACCTGAAATTGTCCTTTCAGGATTTGGAAGCTTTTTTGATAAGGCTGTCTGTCTGCAAGCGCTTTCAAGGACACATCACACTTTGAAATCACGGTATTAAAATAATTGCCTTTGAAATGAAGGGGGGGTCATGTGCCCTACATCAGAAATTCCTCTTAGTGCTTATTAATCCAGTATATAAATGCCATCGCTTACATCCACAGGGTGTTTATATTAAATTTTTAGCTGTATCAGTATCTCTTACTCTTCAGAATAAATGCCGTATAATCTAATTATGAGCAATATTCTTAATTTAGATTCCAAAAATAGGACATAGACAAATCTGAGTTACGGTAAGAAAGTAGGAGAGGAAATTGCCTTGCCTCATGAGGGGAGATCAAATTCAGTTGAATCATCTAGTGTTTAGTGTAATGGTAAGGCCAGAGAATTCAGTCTGTTTCATGAGGATAGCACAATGATTGCTATATTTTTTTCTTATCTTTGTTTTTTTCTGAAGGCCTGATTCTCCTCTGGTATGTCTGTACTGAGGTGTGTAACAAGGGGGTAGGTTGGGAAACACCCTTTCTTCTTTTTCCTCCCCCCTGAGCAGATCAGTGCACACTGATTTGAGGTACATGAAGCAGTAGGGTCTTAGGCTTATCCACCACTATCAACCCCTGGTTTGAGGGAGATGAAGTTGTTCTTTAGAAACCTACAGCGAGCGACACTGACAAGGAAAAGACGTGCATTTTGGGGGCAGAATCATCCTTGCTGTGGCAGGCAGGCATCATCCAAGAGCTTGGATGTCTGAAACACCTTCCTTGCATAACCAAGCCAATGGTCCTACACCTGGAGGAGGTTCCTTTTCTCATGCCCTTAGCAGCTGTTTTTAAATAACAACAATGAAACTAGTAATCATGTAAGCATCAACCCTGTGACCTCTCTCATATGGTAGAGCAGCCCTTGTTTGCCCTGATTCACTGAGTATTTCTTGTTTTGTTTTCTGTATGGAGTCACACTTATGGGTCACAGTGGTTCTATGTAACCATATGTAAATTTTTCCTAGAAATACCTTGGTAAATAAGTTGCTTCTCTGTGTGATGGTGGTGTTACACTGAACCAGAGTGATCTGGAGCAAGATCTGTATTGGAAGAGAACGTGTCTTTATTGCAGGTTTGATTTGAGTTTTGTAACTTCAGCATTTCCCTTGGGCCCAAACTGCTGCCCCCCTTGCCCTGCTACCGTAGCTGTGCTCTGGTAGTGCCTCTTAAGTGGAGAAGGAAGGCAGGCTGTAGCTGCAGTGATCAGGATGCTTGTGGAGACTTGCTCGTGTTCGGTTTGTGACAGAGGTCATGTCTGGTGGCTGATGGACTGAAGTCAGTCAAGGTGAGGAGAGCTGGTATTTTACTGTGGACCTTATAACAGAGGGCTGATATTACTGAAAGCACCCACAGGTTGCACAAAGCTGGCAGGATCTGTATTTTGAGGGTCCTGTTTTGGTCATTTAGTCAAACAGGCAGACAGTGTTAAACATGTGCCCAGTACCATTGACTTCAACTGGCATGCTTTTGGACACATGCTTGTCCAAATGTGGGCTTATGCAGCTTGCTGATCTCAGACTGGGTGGGTCTTGCTGAAAAGATCCTGTGCTGACAGAGAGACTGTCGCTGTTTCAGGCTGTGGTTCAGCTAGGTTGTCAATCCAATTTAAGGGGACCAGATTATAAACACTGTGAAATGCTGAGCTGATGTAAAGCTGCTTTGCTGATAAGGAGCTGTTCAAAATATTTGGAAAGTTCAACTCTGCTGTGGGACTGGGCAACCAGTCCTGGCTGCGCTCACAAGACTTGGCGCGAGGGGCGTTTTGGCTGGTTTGCCCGCTTGGCTTGATGCTGACCGGTTGAGACTTGATATGCCCTGGGTGTCATTCTGCCTGAGGTCCACCAGGCAACAGCAGTGGTAAAGTAGCTGTGGTGGTTCTGCCACCTGGGCAGTGAACAGCGATCTGTGTCCATGTGCAGACAGAAAATAGGGTTATGCATCCCATCAGGTGCTGCAGCGTTGCTGGGAAAACCAAAACTGAGCTGATGGCAGCTCTGGTCCCCTTTGTATCTGTTCCCAGCTCCCAGCATGAGATGAAAATCCGATAGGTGTGGGGGGTGCCATTCTCTGCCACATCTCTGGCTATCTGGGGGAGAGCTCAGTGTTTCACCCCCAAAATATTCTGGGAATGGAGCAAAGACAGTCTGCAATTGCCAGCTTGCAGGTGCTCGCAGGAGCCTCTTTGTGGGTTTGGTGCTTTTTCTGTCCAAGACCTAGGCACAGATTTCCATAATCACCTTCTGCCTTGCCTTGCCTTTTGCCTTGCCTTTTGCCTTGCCTTTTGCCTTGCCTCCCTCTGCTTCTGGTCCTTCTCAGTACAACAGTTTGCTACTGTTTATTGCTACCCTTGCGGTTTTGGACACTGCTGGAAGTTAACACCTTTGCACCCTGTGAGTAGCTAGCCTTGCCTTGCATGTTCCTCCTCCTTTATAGCCTATCTTGTCATTTCATTTAGGGACCTTCTCTGCAGCTGTGCTCCTGTTCACAAGATCTCTGCCAGCTGTGCTGTGGTGCTCTGGGCAGAGAAGTAGGAGGAGTTATGTGCAGAGACCAGCACAAATGTGGTATTGTGTGCTCTGGATAGTTCCTGCAAGTGCTGATCTGGATCAGATGTCTGGTGCCAAGGGGTTTCTTGGTGCCTGGGTGCAGTATTAAGGTATGCTTCCATGTTCAAAGGGCTGTTCTTAGCCAGTGATAATCCCCTGTCACTAAAGGTGGGAGCAGCACTGCTTCGAGCAACTGAAATAACTGCCTGTTGGGAGGATGGGAAAATAAGCCCAACAACATTTGCTACATCAGAAGAAACTATTAGTGAAGTCAGCTATGACGACAAGAATCTGTGTGCACACGCAACAAATAGTAATGGACTATGTCTGTCTGCTTTAATGCTTCTACTATCTGATTAGTTGTCAACGTCTGTTAATTTCTGCTACTGCAAAATACGTAGACGGTTCTGAGGTTTGCGTTAATTGAGGGTGTGCGTTGTGTATAATTTACAGTGTATTATGACAGCCATAGTGAATGCAGTGATCCACACCATGGAACACTGACATATGTCTGAGTTGCTATCTCCTGTATTATCTAGAACAAGTTTGGAGCCTTGCCGGCATTACAACAGGAGAGGAAACATGTGTAGTCATGTTACTCTCGTTAAGCATTTGCATATGGCTCTTTGGAGCACAGCACAAGGTCCCTGGCCTGCAGCCACACCAGCTTCTTGGGATCTTGTCAGATCTTGCAAGCAAAGAAGCACAGGCTGGGTCACAGTTCTTGAACAAGAAACCTCCAAGGAACAGCCTGCTGTTGCAGAGATACTGGAGATGTCCTTGTGGTTCCATGTGTGTTTTGGTTTGCACGCATACTGGGTGTGTTTCTCTTTTTTTTTTTTTTTTTTTTAATTTCTTGTTCCTTCATATTTTCTTTCTTCAGAAGAGCACTGTATTATTTTCTGGTGTTAGTGGGAAATAACACTTGATTCTCCTCTCCCCCATACTGTGCCCAGTTCTAAATGATTTGAAGATGAATTGCTTGAGATCTGTAGACAGGTATAGCATTGATTATTTATGAGATAATGATTGCTTAGTCACAAGTTGAATATCCATCCCCACTAAGTTTGGCCTTAGTAGCAGCGTGGAGCTGTGCTTGAGATTCCTGGATGCTATTTGCACGTGGAGTGCTGGCTTTTTCCCTACTGGTGAGAAGTTCCCTCGAGTGAGAAGTTTGCACAGGTAGATAGATGGACATGTGCTCTAGTCGGGTAAGCTAATGTGTTAAAATAGCCATGAAGACGAGAGTAACAGGAGTCCCTGCTCAGGTGAGCAACTTTTAACCTAAGCCCTTCAGGGCGACTGGTTTAGCTAAGATATTTTTTTTTATTTAATGCCCAATTTACTTCCTCTTTATTCCTGTCTCCAGTCAGGTTAGCTCTTTTGAGTTTGGCAGCTGGAATTAGGAAAATAATGTATTTTTCACAGCATATCCTTTGTGTTGGTAGACTGCTGCATCAACACAGGACGCAGTATTTGTCCCGGGGTATGTCCTCAGCTGTGCTGTGTTAAAGAGGGTGACTGAAACTGGGAATGCTCTCCAGCACTGAGGACAGAGTTGGTGTTGCAACTGGTGTTGCAGTGTAGCAACAGCAAATTAAGGTTTCTTTTCCTTAAACAAAGAAATTTCCATAAATCATAAGCAGCTTTTGTCTAAGTAACATTAAAATAGGTTTACAGAAGCTTCAAAACAGGCACAAAAGTGTCAGAAGTTTTGGCTGAGCATCACTGTTTGTTTCATTGATAACTGAACCTCGGTTTAGAAAAATGGAATGCCATCTAATAGTTGTCTTATTCATGTTATTTTCCTAAGACTTTTTTTAGACATAATAATGCAACACAGGGAATTAAACCCCTACTTTTTTGAAGGTTTTTAATTAGCTGACGGTACTGATTCAGGTCTTGCAGCCTGTAAAATACAGCACATCACACTACTTCGTCTTGGATAGCACTCCACTTTAGTTTTAAAGACAATTTAAATAGAATATTAGGGGAGAGAAAAGAAATGAAACCAGAGCACAGAAATGGCAGTTTAGTATTCTTGACATTTCTCAGAAAGCTGCTTAAGATTATCTCCTTAAAATGGCAGAATTTCGCCTGCAAGTCAAGTAGAGGAACAGGAACTGATATTTCTTTAAAATACTATGAAAGGCCTGAATGCATTTGTGATCCTTGAGACATTTGCAGGAAAGAAGAGCTTGCTATTTGGAACTGTCAAAAGTTTTAATAAAGGGCAAAAAACAAATCCCAAAGGCCAACTACATGACTCGGATACCTCCACTGCCAGAGACCTCTTTGTTACCACAGAGATACCTGTTCCTGACTTTTTTTTTTTTTCCCTTTCTTTTTCTGAATGTACTTGTGAAACCTTTTATTTTAATGTTGTATATTGAACCAGAATTTAAATGAACTGGAGTGATGATTGCTGTTATACATTGTTAAATGTATGGCCAGATAGACTTTTTTTCTAAAAATTTGTCAAGGATTGATGAAAAATGAGGAGACCATGGCTTTCTCAAGGATCTGCCATGTGGACAATGCTTTTTGAAATTTTTTTCGTAGAACTGAGAGTTGTTCTGCGTGTTTTCCTTTTCTCTCACATCACAATATCAAGGACTTGGGCTTCTGTCAAAGATTCTTTACTTTAGCTTGAAAAATGAAGTTGGAAAAGTTGGGAGATCAAAAGATAATCTGCTCAGTAAGGCATATAACAGCAGGAGCAGTTGTGTAGAGCATGTTATTGTTCCATTTTGGAAAGCACTACTTTGGCACTTCTAATAAACTTGTATTTAAGGCAGCAAGTTTAATAACCATCCGTATTTTCCACTCAGATTGTATTGCAATAAATCTTACACTCCGAAAATGAGAAAGGAAGCCCTTTTTTTAGATTTCTTACCCAAATGGAATTCACCGTAGTGATTTTGTAGTGTTGCTGGAGGGGGTGGGAGAAGCAGCGGACCTTTCTGTGAGCAGTTCAGCCCACTTGTGATCTAGAGCTACCCCGTTTCTGTCTGGTGACTGAAGAGGCAACTTCTCATAGCTGCTTAAATGCCTCTGCTGCAGGCTGTTACTGTATAGCGGTAAATAAATGATGAGCTGTACTATGACAGGACCCCTGCATGAAGATGTATGATGATTTACATCCTGAAATAAGCAATGTTTCTTTTTCCTAAACAGGGCTGAAGCTGTCGGTCTATTGTATATGTAAAGTAAACATTCTTGCCAGTTTTGGATTTACTTTTCCCTTTCTATGCAGCAGGATCATTGTAGTTGGGGCCTTGGCATCACCAGTGTCTTCTGCAAGCCCAGACTGTCTCAGTGCTTGCTTTCTGTTCAGCAGAGTAAGAGTAAGATTCTCCTCTAAGGGAGGATCCCATCCTAGCTTTAGCCAGGGAAACAAAATCTGCAGTGCTTCAGAGCTAAATATAACCCCGCAGAATCAGTCCCTCCAGTGATGGCTCAGTAGGCACATAGTCTTAATATAAATAATTATTTTTATAGATCTATTCTATATGAAGCAAGAATCAACCTTTTAAAACTTCTTTAGTGCTTGAGAACAAGCAAGACTTACGTCCAGGTAACTGTTGAGGCCTCCATGTATACCATGAAGGATTTTGCTCCAGATGTTCAAATGGCTGCTGAGGAAGCTGCTAGATCACAGTGATAATGAAGAAGTGTCACAATTTGTTTACTTGTGGTTGGTTTTGTTGGTTTTTTTTAGGCATGGTAATAGACAGTAAGGACAACTTCTAGGACCGTCTTTTTTCAGCTGGTCCAGCAAAGTCCTTGGTTGAGGGACAAAAACCTGGTTATATTTCAGTACATCTTGCCAGCCACCCCCTTCCCCTTTCACTGGCAACATTGGCAGTGTTTTGGGAGTCCTGTTGAGTTCTCCCCCTTGTCTCTGAAGAAAACCATTGAAGATGATCACCTCAGTTTGACAGTGTAGGTGGACCTTTGTTTTTCCCATGAACAGCCTCTTCCTTCCAGTGGTCTTCCTCGATTGGGAGCTTGCATTGATCCCTCTTGATGTTGGCAAGACTATTTGCATCCTACAGGTTAAACCTGTGCTGCTCATTGGGAGCAGGACCTTCAGCTGCAGGGGGCACTGGGGCTGTACCCTGTTCTATTTGACTCTGATACATGAACTTTTTCTTGATCAGCTGGTATAGTGAAAATCTGCATAGAGTTAATATATAACTTTCTACAAGACTGAGTTTTACACCGCACCACACCTGAAGGTTGGGAGAGTGTGAAATACTTTTAATGTCTGCTTCTTTTAGCCTCAGTTGTCTAACTTGATTTGTATGTAAGTAGGAAAACTTTGAAGTGTTGTTGAAATACAAAGGGAAAGTACTTCAAAGAAGTGTAATATTAAAAGTGTATCTGATCCCTCGAGGTTTTTGAAGTTTTATCTTGAGATTTTGTATTCAGAGGAACATTTTTATGGAAGTACTAAGGCTCATTAATCCATCCAAAACAGTTGGCATGCTGTGGTGGGTTGACCCTGGCTGGATGCCAGGTGCCCCCCAAAGCCACTCTATCACTTCCCTCCTCAGCTGGAGAGAGGAGAGAAAATATAACTAAAGGCTCGTGGGTTGAGGTAAGGACAAGGAGGGATCACTCGCCAACTACCATCACAGGTAAAACAGACTCAACTTGGGGAAATTAGTTTAATTTATTACCAATCAAATCAGAGTAGTATAAGGAGAAAAATAAAACCAAATCTTAAAAACACCTTCCCCCTACCCCTCCCTTCTTCCCAGGCTCAACTTCACTCCCAGTTTTTCTTTACCTCCTCCCACCAGCAGCAACGGGGGACCGGGGAGTGGGGGTTGGGGTCAGTTCATCGCACATTGTCTCTGCCGCTCCTTCCTCCTCAGGGGCAGGGCTCCTCACTCTTCCCCTGCTCCAGCGTGGGGTCCCTCCCACGGGAGACAGTCCTTCATGAACTTCTCCAATGTGGGTCCTTCCCACAGGCTGCAGTTCTTCACGAACTGCTCCAGCGTGGGTCCCTGCCACAGGCTGCTGTCCTTCAGGAACAGACTGCTCCAGCGTGGGTCCCCCACAGGGACACAAGTCCTGCCAGGAGACCTGCTCCGTGGGC
>JANXJC010000023.1:286605-333484 GCA_027564655.1 Leptodon cayanensis
ACCTCCCTGGGCTGCAGGGGGACAGCCTGCCTCACCAGGGTCTTCACCACGGGCTGCAGGGGAATCTCTGCTCCGGCGCCTGGAGCATCTCCTCCCCCTCCTTCTTCACTCACCTGGGGGTCTGCAGGGTTGTTTCTCTCGCATATTCTCACTCCTCTCTCCCAGCCGCTGTTGCACAGCAGGTTTTGGGGTTTTTTTTTTCCCCTTCTTAAATCTGTTATCCCAGAGGCACTACCATGGTCACTGATGGGCTCATCCTTGGCCGGCGGCGGGTCCAACTTAGAGCCGGCTGGTATTGGCTCTGTCAGACACAGGGGGAAGCTTCGAGCAGCTTCTCCCAGCAGCCACCCCTGCAGCCCCCCTCACTACCAAAACCTTGCCACACAAACCCAATACACACGCATTGAACCATTCTGTGCTAGTTTTGATTTCACATCGTAGCAGGTGAGCATTCCTTCACTCATCTGTCTGCGTTGCCAATGTCCACGACACAGTAAGAAGTTAACATAGTCTCTGACAGGGAAACCAGAGTGTGATGCTGCTACAGCGTGAGACTTTTTCAGTATTCTTATCCTATGTCCAGGAGGGATTCCTGGATATGGCCAAATAAAACCACAGCATGTTAAGCTCAAAAACTTCTGATTTGCATGGGCTGCTCTGCTGGAGTAGGGCCATGGTGGTCCTTGGGAGGCAGTGGGGTGCTGGATTACAGATTTCTAATAAATACCTTGAACTTTGGGAGAGTTCAGATCTGAGCTTTTTGGGCATCCACTCCTGTAAAAACATGCCCAGCTGTTCTGGTTGTTGTTCTTCCTTTTGGCAAACAAGGATTCTGGCATTGAAGTTTTTAATTGCAGGAATTATACTAGCAGTTCCCAGAGCTCAAGGGGGGGGTGTGTGTGTGCGCAGGAGAAGCTAATTAGATGTGTATAAACCATGGGCTAGGCAGAGCTTTAAATCCTAGGTGTATTGTTCCATCCTTGCTATCTTCTGTTAGACTGGGGCTTCGGAAAGTTAGAAAACTATGAAGTTACACAAGAACCACTTTTTCGTAGTACAACTATGAAGCAGCAGTGAGGTCTTTTGGTCTTTTTATGTTATAAAAACAGCTTTTAATTAAAATAGTATTAAATGACTTTGAATTGTTTTTGAAGCTTTGTTTTAATTACATCTGTAGGTTGAGGGAAGGGAAACAGTTAAGCAGCCTAAGCTGGTTTGTTTTTTTCCCCTCTATTGCAGACTTTAAAAAAAAAAAAAGTCAGGTGATCCTGCTTCCCCCATCCACATCTATTCTATGCCTTACTATATTACGTGGCAAATAACGGGCTTCCTGTGTTCAAAGTTTCAGGATATTCTCAGATCACATCAATCTTCCTTCAGCAACCATGTGGCACAATAATATTTTTTTCTTTCTTAATGAAAACTGAGCTCCTAGTGGAATTACTTCTCTGTAAGATCTTGAGTTTTGGGAGAAATTGGATATTGCAAGGTTTATGGTGTAAAACTGGCTTTCCAGCAGAGTCTGTAAGCCCGACTGGCATATCGGCATTGTAGACTGGGCTTAAACATGTTGCAGATACTTCATAACAGAGAGGGGCAGTTCACCTGTTGCACAGGACAGTATTTCTGTGTTGTTGTTGTTGTTTTTGTTGTTGTTGTATGATTTAACCACACCTAAGGTTGCTGCAGACTCGCTGACTTGATCATGGCATGGCTGGCCTGGGCAGCATGGGGTGGTGTGTGTGCTAACCCATCCACTGCTTATCCTGTTGCCCGAGAAAGCTTTGCAGCCCCTTGCTTCAGTTAGACTGTTCTGAGTACCTGAACCAGGCGGTTTATAGGTGTGTTCACACTGTACTGCTGCAATTGGATTGTAAACTTTCTTGCACTGCTCTTAGAAGTTACCTTATTGTCCATTTTAGTGCATTGTAGCCCTGTCTACTAAAGGCAGCCTACTGTTAGTAAGGTCAGTAATAAACCACAGTTTATTGCTGTATCTAATGAAACAGGCATTTTGCATTGTTCTACGTAATAAAAAAAAGAAATTGCTTCACATTTAGCGCATCATCTGTAGCAAGTAAACTTAGTCTCAGTAACCTTGTTAGCCCACAGAAATCTAGGTAGATTTGTAGCAGCTACAATCCTGTCCCTAGTTGGGCATCAAACATGCATTGATGCAGGTATGTCTTAAGTTTCTGACTGCTAAAATTTTCTTCCTCTCATGAGCTGCATCTTCCTCTGTTGTAAAGCCAGGACTTTCTGTTCATCTTGCTGATGGGGCCATGGGTGATGGGTGGGATATTTCCCTCTCCTACATCTGTACAGAGACTTGGCCACAGGATGGAGAGTGGCTGCTCCCCTCAATCCCAAGGTCTCTCTCTCTTCCTGGAGAAGAAGCAGAAAGAAGTCACCTTTTCCTCTGCCACCTCCCTTCTTCCCGGCTTCCATCCTCTTCTTGCTGCAGAAGAAAGGAAAGAGACAGTAGGGCCAGGACCAGGTTTGTTTCATGCTCTGTTCCTGCAGAGTTCACAGCTCTGGCTCGATGCTGACCTGTTGCCTCCTTCCACCCTGCTGGTGAAAACCCTTCTACCCTTCAGTATCACGGGTACCCCATGACCATATTATCAGTGTAGCCCTCCAGTCCGCTCCAGCGTTGTTCCCATTCTCCTAGCACTGATATCTTTCTCTTGTGAGCTCCTCTGAGCCCCAGGCACAGCTCAGCCCCTGTTCCACTGAGTTTTTTAGCCTTGAGTGATGCTGGAGGCCAAAGGGCACCAGGGCATGAAAATATCTTTCTGCAACGGGTGGTGAGGAGGTGTCAGCCTGACAAGAGGAGTAGAGGTTAAGATGGGATGGAGAAGGCAGCACCTCTATCCTGAAGAGCCGGCTGCAGACTTTCATGAAAAACGAGTGGGCAGCAAGAGAGCTCGTTTCTGTGTCCTAGCTGCAGAATAGCCTTTGTGCTGAGAAGCGAGGCTGGCCCAAGGGTAGGCAGGACACATGGCTCCCCAGCTAAGCAAGGGTGAGCATTAGGCAGCAGCGAGAACAGCGTATGGCTCCTTAAAGTTGCACTGTGATAATAGGGTTTGGGGTGGGATTTGTTTGCTTGCTACTCATCAGTGCAGGATTCAGAAGAGAAGAGAAGGACCCTTTCCTTCAACTGAGAGTGTGCAGCTTTTGTCCTTCATATCTTGGCACTGAAACTTTGGTGCTGAAAAACCAAGACAAAATCAACAGTGCTCTGACCCTGGCTGAAAAAAAAAATACAAAAAACTTTGCTTACTCCAGCGTTATGGAAATCTCTGGTTATCAGACTTGGGGCTGTGTTGTCCTAGGAACTGGAGGTTGTATCCTGGGAAGGGATGTGGGGGACAAAAGCCGGTCAGGAGAAAGTGTGGGAAGGGCGGCGCTGGGAAAAAGCTATGTCTGTGAGTGCCTTTTTTTCACCTTGGGCTTGAATGAGCAACTCTGGAGCTGGGCAGCAAACACAGACTGTGTCCCGGAGGAAGGGAAAGGTGGTCCCAGGGGGATGGGGAGAGCATCTCAGCAGCGCCACACTCCCTGGGCAAGAGGTTTTTCCTTGTTCTGCAGCTGGACAGTGCGTTGCGCTGCAGGGTCTTCACGTGGGGCTGCTCCGGTTGGCAATGGTGTAGCACGCACAGCAGTTGTCAAAACACAAAGGTGACTACGTTCGGCTTTGCTTTCTCATTGATGAGAGCAAGCACACGCATTTCAGAATGTGTTTTGCGCATGAACTACTTGAGCCTTTTCAAAGCTGAGAACTAATTCAAAATTTGAAGTCTGTGTTTTGAAGTGCACAGTACCTACATCTGATATTTCAGGAATCTCAAAGGTAGAATGTCTGTTTTTAATAGTGATTAGTCATGTGCTGCCTTAAAGCAAGTTGTCTTCATGTAGACTGTCTCAGATTCCCAAGTGTACTACCTAAATATAAGCTGTTGGCAAAGCTCCAGCATGAGCTATTGGCAAAGGGCTTTAGTTTGGGAGAAAAGAAGATGAAAGAAGATGAAAACACATGTTTTTGAGGCGAACAAGAGAAAACCAGAGTGAAAATTGGCCTACAATTTATTATTTTTCACTTTTCTCCCCTATATTTTTCTCTTTAAAATTCAGTCCCGTTTCCCCCCATGGGGGGGGGGGGGGCAGGGGGAAGTCCTCAACCATGTTGAATTTTACCCAGCTTAATTTTTAAAACGCCAAGAGGAGAGAGGTGGCTAATCGTGCTGTATCAGGGGATTGTTGGTCTATCAGTGGTTCAGTGGTGGTACTGGCAACCTCAATTTCTCGGATAATCATGATTCTTTAAAAACCAGAAGTATCCTTATGCACAAGGCATATACTTCAGATAATCACATTCTTCTTGTACATATTCCTCCTGGAAAAATAAATCTTAAGATAACAAAATTAGAGGCCGACAGAAGGGTAAGGATGTAAAGCTGGGGCTTTATACGAAAATTTTCCTCATGTAACAATTGATTCTGCGGTGTTACAAAGTATTGGTTTTTCGGTTGTTCTTTAGAAGTAGTTGGTAGTTAAACACATGAAAATACTGTTCAAGCTAAATATATTTTATTTACTTTCTGGGCCTTTTGATGGTGGATGCCCTCTACTTTTGCTTTGTGCAGTGACAACACTGAAACTGTGGATCTGGAAACTCCTAGACCAAAATGTAAAGCCAAACCCTTTCAAATATGGAAGTTTGTGAATTTGGTCTTTGGACCCAGCCCATTAACAGAAAGCGGCATGAGCTATGAAATCAGATCTAAACATGGGTCTGCGCTCAGGATTTGGTGGTTCCGAAGGTATTTTGAAGAACTACATTTTGGACTCTGACCCAACAGTGCCTCTTTTGTTTCGTAGCCATCATGGCCACAGTGTGTCAGTAACATGTTGCTGGGGAATGTGAGGCATTTCCTTGCTTGCATTAGCAGTCTCAAGAGTGAGGAATGAATATCTCAATTGTTTTTCTAATGACTGGACCCAAGCAAAATGTGAGAAAATAGCGTATTGATTTCTCAACACTCTCTAAGGTGAGTAGTTGAAGGCATTTACTAAATAGTTAACCAGTAAAACATGAACAGCCTGAAGTAAAGTCTATCTGTGGGGTTTTTTTGCAAGCCTCTGTTTGACCTTGGATTGCTTGTGAGTAAAGAGTGAAAGTGAGTCTGAAGAGTGTTTGCAGGCAGGTATTTGCATTACATGGCTGCTTTGCAGGTAAGGTACTGCTGCTCTGGCTGCCTCGTGTCATCCAGCGATCACAGAGCTCGCTTGTGCATCACAAAACAACGTAACCTGTGACCTGCTGTGTTTTGAAAATTCCTTTCAATTACAATAAAAAAGAGCTGCTGGAGAGTTGGGTAGCAGAGATAAGCAACCAGAATGATTTCAGTACTGCAGACCAAAATAAATGGTTTGTTCTGTAATTGGATATGAATCTAAGCTATAAGCCTTGACTCAGAGACTTTGGGCCTTTATAAAAGCTGTTTGCTGTGTATACATCTCTGTCAAAGTATCTGAAGGATGCTTAGTTATTGAGGCTTAGCTTTTGCGTCATGACTAATGCGGTTAACAAATTTTAAGGCAAAGTGCAGAACGTGACTGAGCTGGTTGGTAATAAAAGTTGTTGTGTGATTTGAGGTAAGTTTTTCCTAGGTATAAACAGTTATATCTTGGAAGGACTTCTGTGCTTTATGCTCTTAAAATACTTTCAAGTGTCTTCTGTGCCTTGATACCTTTTGTCTCAAGACTCTTCTTACATACTGTGGGATAGGCTTTCAGCCTCAGTGTGTTTCCATTCATTTTTATCAGTTAAAGGAAGTAAATAATGTTTGTTGTATAATAAAGAAATAATGAAATTCAGGGAACAAAGAAAGGATCTAAAGTTAGGGAACAAAGGGACATTTGTTGCTTTTTTTTTTTCAGTCCTGCGTAATACGAGAACAGTATTGCTTTGATGTCACTGACTAGAGTTCAGCAAATTCAAGAAGAAATTTATTTTTTTAATATATATATATATAAATAAATAGGCATTATAAGTTTAAGTAAGCCTTTGCCAATGTTTGGGTTGTTTTTTATTCCTAATAACGTTTATCCTTTTTGCACGGTTGAGCGTTGCACTCTTGGAGGGTGCTGAGTCTGCAGGCTGGCGGGGCCCTGAGCCTGGCCCCACAGGGCTCCCACTTCAGGGGCAGGGCTCCTCGTAGCCATCCTCCTGAAAAGAAGGACTTAGACGTGGAAGGACCAGCCAGAGGACGTGCCTGGTCTCACCAGGCCTTCTTGCTTCGTCCCGTGCCTCATGGCCGTTCAGCCCTTGCGGGGCAAGAGAGGATGGGTGCCTGCAGAGAGGAGGTGCCAGGGAGGTGACCTCGTGCCCGGGGGGGACCTGAGCAGAGAGAGGTACCTGCCTCCACGTGGCCCTGGCCTCTCCTCGGGGAAGGGGAGCAACGTCTGAATGGCGCAACTCAAGGCACGTTTGGGACCTAATGAGTTTCCTGTCCCTGCCTCGTGCTAAGGTACTTCTCTACGCTAGCCTACGTAAGTCTCTGTGTGTTCCTGTTTCTCTTCTGGTCAGCCAGAAGAAGCACAAATAGATGTGATAATGTGTCTGAAATGGTATTTGTCTTCATGAAATAGAGCTTTACCTTGTAAAATTAATTGCTAAGGATGGCTTGTGAGGCGAGAGAGACAAATCCAGAGGATGCTTCAGACCTCTCGCAGTTGTCTCGTAAATGCAGGACCAAGAATGCAGGGACATTAATTTTGACAGCAAGGTGAAATTTGGGGTCTTACTTTTGCCATGGAACAGGTTCTCTCCTTCCACCTTTCCCATAAGAGGTGACTGCAGTTTGTTGGCTTTTTCATTGTATTTTTGTGGTAGACTGCTCTGGGGTAACAGCCTGCTCTTGGGGGTCCTTTTTTTACTCTCTACAGTTCTCAGAAGCAAGCCCTAATTAAGATTTTTCATTCCTGTGTATCAAAATTTCCTGATTTAAGGAGTGTTATGTAGGAGTGGGAGAGCTGGGAAACTCAAGTCATCCATCTTATTGCATCATATCATTAAAATAATCTGTAGCTGATGCTTTCTTTCCAAAGGCTGAGCGTTTGAGGAGCCTGTGCACAAAGCGGAAGGCGAGTGGGACGAAAGGCCAGCCCCTGCCCTTCCCCAGAGGGGTTGCACACAGGGTACGGTATGTCCTTTTGGCCTTCGGACCTGCTAGCAGGCAGCTGATTCTCCTCAGCTCTGCAAACCTGTGGGTTTTAAAGTGTGGTGTGTTTTGCAGGTGGACATCCAGAATGAGACCACCTCAAAAAGAAAGAGGCTTGAAGATGTTGCCCCTAGATGCCTGTCTGTGTATTGTTTGATCTAGGAAAGAGAGAGCCTCTGGGTGGGGAAACTATAATTTCCTACATATGTAAAATGTTTAAGCACTCTTTTTTTCTTTTTTTCAAAGTCTGCCATCTTAATTAAATATCTGATTTTGAAATCCATATTCAGGCAGTTTTCCTGTTTGCATCCAGCAGACTGCAGTTCCCATTCACAAAGCCCCTTGTTTTTTTCTAGCTTTCCTTGGCTTTGCAGTGCAGTGTTTTGTTTTCTCTGTAAGCCGTTTGGAATACATCTTCACTAGCACTGTAGCCGGAGGGTTTGTATGTCATTCAAAAATAAAAATAAAAAATCTCCACCTACTGAAAAGTGAACAGCATAGCCCTAGCAACCGGCTGGTGTGTTCAAACCAGAGGAAGGGACATTAAACAAGTAAGACCAAATAACATCATCTCTGTAACGGCCAGGAATGCAGTAGAAATGCCAGCTAGTGATAAGATTAATTGTAACTGATATTGGAGGTAGCTGCACTTGTATTTTATTTTCTTAATGGTGGATTGTAAATACAGCCTTGATGAAGTGGTGCTTCTTCTTGCTGGCATGAGCGAGGTATTCAGCTGGGAGCTCTGGAAGGGTGATCTACTTCTGTAAAAACATCCCTCCCCACCCCATCTTGCACTGATTGTGTATGTATTGAAGGAATAAGGAAGGTAAGTCATCATTTTCTTGGAAAGCAAGGGAAAACTTATTTTAAATGGTCTGTCAGACAGGGTACTGTCAGTACTTTCCTCCCAGGTGTGTTCTTGATGGCATTATGCCATGGGTGGCTTTCACACATCTGCCTCTCCATCTCTTATGTGCACGTTGGTTTCTCATTCATCCGTCATGTCGTAGATCCATCTGTGTTAAAATGATTATTTTCTTTTTTATTTTTTTTCCTTTTTGCTTTTGTGAATGAAAGGAATTTAAACTGCTTGACATCATCTGAAATATTAGCTATTCCTTATTTTCCTAAAGAGCTCCATTGCACTTATTAAAGATGGATTTTCATTCGTGTTACCTGTGTGGTTTTCCTTAGTCACTGCCGAAAAAAAAAACCCTGAAGCCTTGAGTTTTGTCTTAAGTTTTATTTCTGTTAGACCAAAGCCATAAAAAACAAAACGAAGAAAGGAACATGTTTATCGGGGAAGGTCAGCCCAGGATCCTCTCAAAGTCTGTGAAGTCAGAGGCAGTCTCAGTCCCCTTCAGCAGGCACAGGGATTAGTCCGCTGGTGTTTCAGTATTGTCTTCTTCCCTGTAATCCACAAAGACTGCTGATTTGTGACTTCTGTCTAATAACTGCCTTTATTTGACTCCCTCTGCACCTCCCCTTTCCACCCCCTTCTTGCTGCGGTTTGTTGTCTTTTCTTGTTCCATGCAGTTTGGTTCATTGGTCCGCTGGTCTATGAGGTCTTTGATTTCCCCCTTGACCATCTGTTCCCCGTGTGTCGGTGATGGTGTGTGTGCAAAGAATAAAAGGAATCCTATGCCCTTTCTGGGGAAGGATGCCTCCAATAGTACTTTTCTATCACAGCGGTTTATTTCCTGACTGCTGGATGTGATGCACTGTGCTGGGAAGGTGGCCAGAGCAGGATGTGCCATTCCAGGCTAGTTTTCAATGACCCCTTCTAGGACCAAATAATGGGGGAAGTGGGATTTTGTTGTGTCATCTCCAGCTGTTTGGCTTGAGGGCTTTTTGTTCTTTTTATTTCACCTCTCCAAGTTTCTCAGCTGCAGGCTTGGTCATGCTGCTAACAGATGCTCCATGAGTGTCGGAAGGGTTTTTGGAGATCACTGTGTTTGCATGGTCTCGCTTCACTAAATTTTATCTTAAAATTTCTCACTGCTGCTCTCGGCAGCACAGCTCCTTTTGCAGTAGCAGTGCAGGAAACACTGTAGACTGACATCTCTCCTTCCTTGGAGGTAGGACCTGGTAACAGTGGGGTTAAATGCTGGAGGTCTCCTGGATGCTGTTAGTACCACCGTCTGCCACTGCTGTTCCCTTCAGTAGAGCTGTCTTAGGGATTTTTGATAACCATGGACAAAACCCTTGTTTAGGAAAAGCAAGGAGTGCTTTTTTTGGAAATGTGAGGAGTGATTGTGCCTGGATGAAGTCCAGGGATGGTGATATTTCTGTGCCTATGAGCCATGGCTTTATTGTGCAAATGTAAATTAGCAGTTCTTTGCTCCCAATTAATGTGTCTCCTTGACAGAAGGTGAGGAACAAGGGGTGCACTGTGAACAAACGTGATTAGGGAGCACTCTGTTCCTTAGCACGTTTTTAGCCTGCAGCTTGGCTTTGCCTAGGTGACCTCCTCAGTACTGTATTTAATGCTTAATCATGAGCTATGCTGAGCTTAATGATGGCCGAGGTGGAAAAGCACCTCTGGAGGTCTCCAGCCCACCCCCTGCCCAAAGCAAGGTTGCCCAGGGCAGGCTGTGCCGGGCAGTCAGTCTGTGAGTAGCTCCAAGGATGGAGACCCCAAAAGGGCAAGTCTTTCCAGTGCTTGCCACCCTCACAGTAAAAATGATTTTTTTTTAAACTTTTTTTTATGCTTAAGTGGAATTTGCTTTGTTTTAATGTATGCCCATTGCATCTTGCCATGTCACTGGGTGCCGCTGAGAACAGTCTGGCTTTGTCTTCTTTACTCACCATCAGGTGTTTATGGACACTGGGAAGATCGTGGGCACTCCCGATTCCCAAGCATTAATTGGCTGTTGCGGGTTTGTGGATGCTTTGCGTTGTTGGTCCTTTTCCACTTAGAGCTGTGAGGAATCAGCATTTTCCCTGGAGCAGCAGCAGTCCTGGGGTTTCTCTGTGTGCTCTTTGCCTTCAGAAGGAAATCCAGCACGGATGCCCATGTTCACTAGACTTCAGCAGGACCTGGTTATCCAAGCCAGGATATCCTAAAGGGGAAAGGACAAGACTGTCTTCAGAATTGTCCAAGTGAATGTGTTTGCAAAAGCTGTGTTTTCTGCTCATTTTTATCAGGCGTAGAGGCACCAGACCAAGTACCTTGAAGGATCTGCATATTATGGCAGATACTGTACCGCTTGAAGTTTGCTGTTTACATTGTGTTTAAATCGGGGGGCTTCCTTCTTGGAGCTTGGAAGTCTTCAGTTATGATGCTACTGCATTTTTTAAGATTTACAATATCTTTACTTTACTTACAGGTATTTTGACTTTTTAAAGTTCTTTTGGCTTTTCTGACTCTGGCAACTAAATAATAAAGCAAGGCATTTGTCAAAAGCACAGTAGTCTTGTGCTGTCCTTCAAAAATTACCTTCAAGTTTGGACCTACTTTATGTAATAAAAGTCTTGATGTGGAAGTTTAAATGTTTGTTGTTGTTTTACTGTAGCATTTCAGCAAAGCTATCTGGCAGTCTCCAGTAAAAGCTAACTCCCAGCTGGGTCAAACCAATAAGGTGACTCGTAGGAGGGAAAATTCAGTTTATAACGTGAATTTTTGTTTTGTTTGTTTTTTAGTAGACTATTTTCCAGGACTTATGCGAGAGAAACTGTGAACAACTTTCTTAATTGCTTATGTTGGGGCAAATGTCAGCAGTGGTGTGGCCTAATACAAAAACCAAATGGCAGGGTATGCAAAAGGTTAAAGCGAATTTTCCTTCCTGGTGTTTGTTTAGCTTTGTTCCCCGACTGTATTTATAGCAGTAGTAGTCTCACGTGTCCTAGATTACAGCCATGGCAATCTGGGCTATCATGGTGCCTTGTGTGTCCATTGTGCCGGGTTCGAGGGATCGGGCACGTCTCTGACCTCTGCAGCTCCACTTCAGCAAAGTACCTAAGCATGTGCTTAACTCAGGATTTCAGGTGTGGTGGTTCACCTGCCCAGACAGCACATCGGGCAGGTTTGCTTTTCCAGGCTCTGCTGGAAATGCTCCTCTGGGGACCACTTCTGGCTTTCAGAAGTTTGAGGGTAGCATCAGATTGCATCATTACGGTGTGAATCTCTGCTAAGTTTGGAGCAACGTTGTTGCTCCGAACAACGGGGGATAGTCTCTGCATGCATGCTGTGTCTGGTGAGTCCTGGGCATTTGAGATACGCTGCCTGTAGGTAAATGATTGCATGCCTAGGACTTCTGGATTGTCAGACATCCAGAGACCTTGGGCAAATGGTCAGACTCCTCTTTTTCTGTACCAGCAAATTCCTGGGGAGAAAAAATACACCAGATAGACATGTGGTTTGTTGCTGAGTTGCAGCTTCCTTTTAGCGATAGAAGGCCTGTGTCTTCTATGCAAGCTTCCCTGAAGTGCCATGTGGGATTTCGGAGGTGCTCTATAGGATGCCCCTCCAGTGGCACGGACCTGCGAGCAGAGCAGGCCACGGGCTGACTGACAGTAGGAACTGGATCATCAGGTTGGTGCTTTGGTTCTTTGATGCCAGTTCATGCCTGGTGGTGAACAACTCCAAGTCTTGCGGTCAGCAAACGGTCCTAGTCTACCTGCTGGTCCGGAAACGGTGGTGTCTGAATTCACAGAACATGCAGTGAAATGAAATTCTCTCTTGCAGATTGAATTGCAGGCTTGAGGCTCTGGATCCAACTCACACTACCAGTGTTTTATTGCTCCTTATGGTGTAGCTGGTGATCGTTCCTGAGAAGAGAGAAGATGATGAATGATGCAAGTGACATGCTCGCTGCGGCTCTGGAGCAGATGGATGGCATTATAGCAGGTAGACACTTGGGGCAGCTTGTTCATTTAGCTGTTTCAGTCCTCCTTTCTCATACCTGGAGGGCAGAGCTTCAGGCTGAGGAGGGAACATGTTTGGTGTCTTCCATTACAGCTCAGCGACTACAAATAAATGGAGTGGAGGGATTGCACAGACTTTCACACACAGACATGGCTAATTTTTACGGGACTGTAATTTTTCTCCTAGCCTCTATCAAAATGCTGCTCAAAGTGGCTGAGTGATGCAGTTCAGCTGGTGCACACAGCACCATGAAAGCCAAGCCATGTTTCAAACCAGGCAAAGTGCGTTTAAAGAGCTGCTGCAAGGCAGGAAGAATAAGTTTGCCTAATACTGGCTGCTCTGAACTTCTCTCTCTCACCTCTACGGAGTTAAAACATGAATTGAATTTTCCTTTTTTAAAAATTAGAATGCTCTGTGTCCAACCATTTGGTTTGGACCTGCCTTGAACATTTGAGGTTTTTATAGGTACTTGTAAATTGTAAGTGGACCAGGGAGAGGCATCGCAAAGTATACAGCCTCTGCTTTTAAGTTGAGTCTAGTGAGTTAGGAAATAATACAAGTACACAACACAGAGGAACAAAGCAGCAAGAAGTTAGTAGTTTAATCCTATTCCAGCAGAGTTATGCAAACAGCTACCCAAACTGAAAAAATATTCTGCAAGGATAGCAACACAGTTATAAAGTCTTTAAGAGTTCCACTTAAAATAATTTCCCTTAGGGAAAAAAATCATCGTACAGTGTGTGCTTTGTTTGAACAATGACTTTTCTCTGCAGTTTTCCTAAAGATATTAAGGACACATAGCAGGAACACATGTAAAGTGGATTCAGTTGAATCATAATGATCTCTAAAAATACATATAAGCTGTGACTTTAGTCATTTCCATAAGTAGATACTGGTATTTGGCTCCGATCATGTATCTGTGTTTCCAAGAGCCTAAGTTGGTTATGGCAGGATGAGGTTTAATATAAAAATAAAATGTGATGTTGGGATGTTTAAGTCACCACAGACTTCATTTACCCATGTGTCTGAACAGACCTATAAAGTAATGTAACAAAGGGTTATCAACTCCTATGCTGCTGGGGATTTTTTTCTGTTTATTTTTTTCAAAGGGAATTAGCAGAATACTTGAATTTTTGTGGCTTGCCAGATGAGGTGAATGAAAGTTCGTGGAAGTGCATATATGGCATATCACTGTAGTTTCCAAAAGTTGACAGTACAAGTGATGCTCTGTCATGAACACGTCTCATTGTGCTGAGGCATTACAGTATTAAGGTCACAAATCAGTGTGCTGGAATTATAGTTGGAATTAGCTAGGTTGACTATAATCAACCTTAATCCTGAATTCATAGTTTCCTTCCTTACTTAATGTATAGCAACTTTTAATGTAGGTCAAATATATGTACTGTGAGTTTATGCAAATAAGAGATTTTTTTTTTCTTTATTAACATGCAAATGTTAGTGCTACCCTGTCATGTTGGGTGTAAAGTCTATTCTCATGTAGAAGTGATTTGATCTTTTTATTTATCTTCATATTTTTCTTTATTCTTATTAAAAAATTCCAGTGCCTTGGAGCAGCATAACATACTCCTACATGAAAAATGCAGAGCACGGTTTCCTCTGGACACCACTGTCTGACTTGGGTCATGCAATCCCTACAGGGTGACTCAAAGCGTTAGCAGAGCCTGTTCCCCCCACGATACTTCCCACCTCTGATACATCCCGAGGAGCAGGAGCCCAGCCCGCACCTTGAACCCATGGGCACGGTTGTGGCGTACACATCCTCTGTCGGATTAGCCCTCCTCATTCCTGCTGGAGCTTCCACCCATGTAGTGTGCCAGCAAGGGCTCACCTTTCTCCAAATTGTTGCGTGGTGCGGGCAGAATCGAGCACCAGCACAGAGTTCGGTTCAGATAAATGCCTGCTGGGAGCAAACGCTGCCTAGCATTTCTCAACCTTGCTGTATGTCCAACCTGCTTGCCTCGTGCCTGACGCAGTGTGATTTTGCTCCCTCCAGGTTCGAAGGCGCTGGAGTACTCCAATGGCATCTTTGACTGCCAGTCTCCCACGTCCCCCTTCATGGGGGGCCTGCGGGCGCTGCACCTGGTGGAGGACTTGCGGGGCTTGCTGGAGATGATGGAAGCAGACGAGAGAGAGGGGCTGCGCTGCCAGGTCCCAGACTCAACAGCGGAGGCTCTGATCGAATGGCTCCAAAGTCAAATGGTACGGTCTTGCCTTGTTTCGCCTGTAATGCACACGCTTTTTTCGTATGTTAGCTACGCTGGCTCTGGTAGTGGGGCTGTGTTTTATGCAGGCATTTAAAAGTTTTAGAGTAGGTTTCAAATAACCAAAAGGAAGAGATTTTGGGTTGGAGATTCTGCTGTGGGGCCTTGGAAAAGTTTTTGCTCAAATACCTTGTGCAGTGGGTTGGCCTGTACTTTCCTTGATGTACCACCATGCCTCAGTCTAGGGAGCAAATATTTTCAGTAACGAGTTTCATCTCAGAGGGCTGGGGAAAGACATTTTTATAGGAAACAGATGCTTAAATGGGGGGGGAAGTTGTTTTCAATATGAACTGTTCACTAAAAAGCATTTTTGGCAGCTTATTTTCTATGGAGACCAGTGTTGTTACTGAGCTTCCTTAACTGCTTTATAACAGAAGTGAGTGGTATAAGCTCAGCATCTCTTTAATCTGGATACCAAACCAAATTTTTATTTCCTGTGTTTGGGAATCTGCCAGTTTTTGTCACCTTGCTTTACAAATACACCAAAATGTACCCAACAAGGCTGTTTTTTCCCCCAAAGACTTGCTTTTCCCAAAAATCAAGTATTGTTAGAGTGGAGGCTACCTGAAGACTACCCTGGGAAATAAAATGTTGTGCTTGTCAGAAGATGAGTTACGTGGCATCATTTCCGAAGGACCCGCTGGTTTTGCTTCCATGTGCCCTGTGACTGGTGACTTCCTAGCAGGGCCAAAGATGAGCCCTTGTGCTCGTGGTCTGTGGCAGGGTTTGCATTGTGGTAGTCCAGGTGTGCCCAGGTTTCGGGAAAGCTCCAGCAGTGGAAGTCAAGACTTATTTCTAGGGGCCGTGCTTCAGGTTTTAAGTCAGTCTCTAGCTGTTACAACAATGGCAGCGGGTGTGTGCTTCTGCATATTTTTCCAAGTCTTCTTTACAGCAGTGTCCAGGTCCTGTTGTCTCATACGCTTGGTATTGGCCAAGGTAACACCGTGCTGCTGAAATGGGGATGCCAGATCTGATGAAGTCTGGGTCTGATGCAGGACAGGCCACCGTGGTGGCTCTGCGTTGCACCCTGTGCATTGCTGCTGTTGGGGTGGGCAGCCACTGTCACCTGGTCCCTTCCCAGGACGAGCATCACACCCCCTCAGAAAGGGTTCGGTCACCCTTGAGCCACCACCGATATTGCAAAAAGCGCTTTTATCTTGATCAATGGATTTATTTGAGCGCTGAGTTGCAGCCCAAAGTGGTGGGTGCGGGACTGTGCCTGCCAGACTGGCGGCTGGGGCTGGCGCTGGGTGACCTGACTGGGGCTGCTGGGGCTGGTGCTGGGTGACCTGACGTGCCATCTAGCGGCACGGGACCTGTGCACAGCGCGGCGGGAGGAGACAGGGACCTGGGCTCGCTTCTGTAGCTCTTGCAGAAAGGTTTGAGGGGAGAGCTTCTTTTTTTTTTTTTTTTTTTTTTTTCCTTTGCTTCGAACTACTCATTTGAAAATGCCTGAAACTTAATGAAGCACGTGGGAGCTTTCCCACTGCCTCCAGTGGGATTTGGATCTCACCCCCGCTGTCAAAACATGGCAGCCAACGCTGAGATCAGGAGGAGGAGACAGGAGTGACATTCGAGTCAGATCTTTAAAACACGCAGAGTTCTCGCTAACATCAGCGTTTCCTTCCTGCGTAACGTACAGCAGTGAACATCGCTGTAACTAGTCTCTGCTCTGTGTGGAGCAGAAATCGAGGGACATAACAGGTTTCATGCAGGTATGGCCTTTATAAATAAAAAAATGATCATATGCCAAATAAACAGCGTTGGGAAATTAACTGCTCCCCATGGAGGGCACAGACATCAGTAGTCCACGCTTAGTGATGCTGATCCACAGCACGTTATTCTGGAGTAAAGGGGCCCAGCAGCGTGGCTGGAGGCTGCAGTGCCTGTTGAGATTAATGAAGTGAAGGCCAGTCATTGCCCCTTGTGATGGCAAATGTGTGATTTAGGGATGTCTGGCTGTTAGGATCTGGAACGAGGTCCTTCAGGCCGGTGTGATACGGATCACTGCATGGCAGTGAGACAGTAATGGTTTTCATTGCAGCCGTGGGCTGAATCCGGGAAAGGAAGGGCTCTGTTGTGCCACTCAGCTTAGTGCCTCCTGAGCACTGGAAAAGATGTGCAGGGGTTGCGTGTACAAAAGATTGCAGAAAATGGCTGTTCCATCTATGCTTCTCCTCATTCTGCCTCAAATTATTCCCCTGTACTCTCTGGTATTCTTAAAGCCCCTAGCACGAAAGACTGAACGTTACACTTTGTACTGTGCTACAAAGCAGGGGATTTGCAGGTGTCACCAGTGTCACTGGTCCCTGTCTGAGCAGGGAGGTGTTACGTGAGGTGCCCAGATCATTTGCAGGAAAGCTTTCTGCAACTATGCCCAACCTTACCAAGGAAGGGAAGACACCTCCTTGGTTTGAAATTGGTTTAATCTGCCACGCATGAAGTAATTGCATCCACCGGGCTATTCCAAGCTGGTGGAACTGGTGCGTGACATCCCATCTGAAGCTGTAAGCAAGTCTCTCGTGTCTCAGAGGAAAACAAAAATAGTGTTCGCTGCTGCCAAACAGTGTGTCACAAGAGAAAAATCCTTTCCTGGCCCCTGCATGGAAACTGCTGATGCCCTAGTTGGGAAAAGGGTCTGTCAGCAGTCTCCCAAAGTTGTTCGCTTCTGTAAAATGGGGCAGAGCATTCAGTTTTGCCATGCCAGAATTAGCTGCCCCGTGTCCCTGTACTGCTTTTCTTAGTGACCACTTCCTTTCTGCTCCTCTCAGTGTGTTAGACAAGTCTATGCAAGGATTCAAAAAGGGCCAACGAGTTAAAATGCCTCATGCTGATTTTTTTTTTTAACCAGTGGATGTCAGATGGCCATGTGACACCAGAGTGCGCGTACAGTGCCCGGACATCTGGCAGAGCTCTTCCAAGAGAATCCGTTGGATGGTCCCCACGGGGAGTTCAGAGAAGTTGTATGTGCAGCTTTCTGCTGCACAGATAAGCCAGTTTAACTATAACACGTCATTTCTAGTTGTCTGTCTACAGCTCTCTGTGTTGCTGAAACCCTCCCCATGTCTCCATGTGCAAATGGAAGGCAGGTGAATGTCATGGTTAAAATTACAAACTAGGCCATTTGTTCAAAGTCTGGAAAGGGACTGAGGCCTTTTCTAAGCTCAGACGTGTTGGGACTGTGTGCTTTCACTGGGGACCAGACCTGAAACCTATAGCCAGATCATAACTATTCCAAAGTTTTGGAGTTTTTCAGATTTCTCCCGGTTAACAGAAATGTTTAATGTATTCTGATGTGTACTTCAATAAAACATATGCTGTACTCTGTGAAATGGAGCTTGTGGCTTGAATATAGACAGCGTGTGAGTAATCTGTAACATTGTCACCAGTAACAAGACCATTTCAAATGAAGCTCGGCCTTTTGCAAGACCAAGGCAGCCCTGTTGTGCCTAGCTGGAAGTCGATAGAGCCTTCTCTTGAAGAATAATTCTCAGAAACCTTGTCCCAGTCATGAATGTTGCTCCAGTTTTTCTTCAGTTGAAACAAACGAGACAGTTTTCTTTCAGGTTATTGTTTTTCTTGACAGTGGTTTTTTGGTGTTTTTTTAAAAATACATCTTATGCAACAACCTTCCCAGAAAGAAGAAACCAACTGTGTCTTGTTAAAAAAGAGGGTGAAGGGTAGAAGTGGGTGGACAGTCCCTTCCCACACCTCAGAGCCAGCTTCCCCGAGCTCCTGATCTGAACTTATATATGTGGGTCCTCCTGTGTGCCTTCTCCTCTTTAAAGGATGTGCTTCTGGAATGAAAGAGCCAGGATAATATTTTAAAGTCCACAGCAAGTGCAACTGTGGTTTTAGTTTTGGAAGTGACTTTCTGCATTTGAGAATGTGTGTGCGTGTGTATATATATATTTAAAAAAATATATAAAATAATTTTTTTTTTCCACTCCAGAAGTGAATTTCTGAAGTTGGCTGGAAGATCATTAAAGCAAAACAAACTTTATGGTCTCCAAAGGTTTTTTGAAGGACATTTTCAGCTCATTTGATGATAGTTAATTTGAGCTGTGGTACCCATAGTGGCTTGTCCAATCCAGAGTGTTGCTGCTCTGAATAGCAGATCTGTCATCTCCCATTCCAGCCTCAGATTTTGACACTTCTTCAACAAGTTGGCTCTTCCAGAGAGTGGCTGGGAGTAATGAGAGTTAATAAAAGGGGATATTAGATTTCAGAGAGAAATTTTCCTGGCTGGATAAACATAGCTTGTAATCTTACAGAGATGTGTTGGCCTATTTGGACAACAGGGTGATTCCTAAGTGGAGGAGGCGGTTTGGTTAGCCAGAAATCATCTTGTATTTCCTATTCATGGAAAAATCTTGTCTTCAAACCAAAGTTTGTTGTTTGATTGTCTTAGTGTGGGCATACAGTGCATTCATTTGGCTCTGCTTGTGCTTATGTTGAGTTTAGCTATTGAAAGGTCCTATGGTAATGTGTGGCACAGGGGCATTTACCATCAAACACCTGTTTGAGATCCCTCCTCAAGTTGCAGTATGAAAGGTGCCTTGTGATACCGTTTCAGCCTGTCATAAACTGCCTCCTGGCAATACTTTTTGTCCATGAGAGAGATCTACCTCTCAAAGTTCTTGAAACACAGGACCTTGCTTCTTGCTAAAGGTGATCATCCAGACTGGTGTGTTTTTAACACTGGAAGATAATACGGGCTCATTTATAGCATGTCTTGGCATCTTCATGCATTGTGGATGAGTTCATCAGCAGTAAGAACAACCCCGTGCGGTCCTATGCTGGAGCGTAGGGCAGCCCTGATGGCAGAGCTGTTGAAAGTCACCATTCCCAATCCAAAATACGTCAGTCTGGCTTAAAAAACACAGCTTCTGCTCTGTTCTTTTGTTCTCGGTTATTCAGTATTCACATTTTTGAGATTTTTACGTATCAACGGTAGTTGTAAATGTTTCTTTTTTATTATTAAAAGCTGTGGGTTTTGAGATAATCACAGGACTCCCAGAGCTAGGCTCTGTGGTCAAAAATACTAAGGATTTGTTACGCTGCTGCTGTTACTGTGTAAACTGAAACTTAAACGTGAGGACAGAGGTTGGTTTTAACTGTTGCGTTTTACATCGTTTTTAAGTATGACATAAACTTCAGGCAAGGCACTCGTGAGACCTGGGACAGTTGAGTCAACTTTTTCCTTCCTCTCTTTCTTGGTGCCTACAAGCAAATAACACATCTTCTTCCAGCTTTTACAATTAATCGCCCATCAAGAAAAGAAAATTCCCTCCTGTTTACCTTGTAGTCAGGCAAAGGGATTGGAATCACTCTTTTCTCACATGTTTTTGCGTTGGATGGTTTCCGCAGGGCCGGGAGTGTGCAAGGAGGGGGTTGCGTTGTTCGGTGAGGAGCGACGGTGGAGATGGCCAGCTGCCGCCCGCGCGGGGCTGTCCTTACTCCCGGTCAGGTTTACACAGCTCTGCACTCCCCTGCCTGCATCCTCACCTGCCTTGCTGCCCGGCCTTTGTGTGTGGGGATCCCGGTGGCAGGCTCAAGTTGGAAGAACTCCCGGGCTTTGATGTGTTAATTCCCCAGAGGAGCTGCAGGCTCTGCCTGAGGAGCGCTGCTGCTTCACAGCTCCGCTTCCCACATCTCCCGCCCCGCTGCCACGTTCACCTCCGTCCTTGGTTAGGCGAGGAAACCTGCCATCGCTTAACCTCTCCGTCTGGGTTCAGCGGAGCCCTGACGGCACCGCTTGGCACGGCAGGCGCCTGCGGTGCTGGGGCTGCAGCTCTCAGCCTCGGCTGCCTGCCACGGTCTCTCGCATCCTTCAATGCACGAAGGTGGTCACGACCAGCATGGAGTATAGCTGGGACATTCACGGACACTGCATCTGGCTAAATAAGGTAAGTCTGTCGGTGTTTGTTCTGGCTCTTGCATTTCCCTGAGCGGCAAGCCATAGCTGGGCAATGCTGGTAGGGAACAAGCATTTTGTCTTTCTCTTGTATCAGATGCCAGCTGAGCTGCTGTTGAAGAAATTGAATATTTTGAAACGGTTGCATCTTCCTTATTCAGCAGCTGTGTTACTTATATTTAGAAAATGTTTCAGGTAAACTCCTTAGAGTGAAGGTCTGTCTTAAACTGGCTTTCTTTCAGAATTCACTTTTATTGTAGTGATTTTAAAATATAATGCGGTGGGTTTTGAGTGGGTTTGTGGGCTTTTTTTCCCCTGCTCATTTTGTAAGGAGGAACTAATCCATGAACTTCAGGAAAAGCTTAGCAGCAGGTCTGCCTGCCTTCTGCCAGACCATGTGGAGCAGGCTGCAAATATTCACAGCAGTGAGTAGGGAGGTGTGAAATGCAGGAGGGCAGTGGTGGGCTCCCACACAAACCGGTTAAACACTGGTACAGGTTGCGTTCAGACAGACTTGACTGGTGTGAATTTGGGATGGAATCGATACTTACAGAGGGTAAAGCTGTCATGGCTCTGTATCGCAGAGGAAACGGTGGCGAATACTTTGCTTGGAAAACCTGGGGGCTCTGCCCGTGGCACACCAAGTGATGTTGAGGTAGCTGAGGCTGGAGGAGCCCCCTTGCAAAGGACTCTCTAAAACTGAGTGAACAAGCAGAACAGCGGTAGCTGTGCTTAACTAAGCGTAGGTAATGTGTATTATAATGATCTGAACAACGTAAGCATGTTGATGAGCTCTAATTTAACTCCAGATGGTCAGGAGAGAGATGTCAGGGACAGCTCACTTGTTCAACTGTTGACTGGACCGTGGTGGTCAAAACAGTCAGTGCAATCTGCCATACAAGAAAATAATGCTGTGGAGTGGCAGCTCCTTCTATATAAATTAAATTGCATCTACAGCAAGAAGAGTGTGATTTGTGCTGCTTATTTTGTCTCAAAAGCAGAAGAGAAAATGAAGGGAAATGAGGGTATCAGATGCAGTAGGCTGAAAATGAGTTTTATTTTTGAAAGGAGAATTCAGCAATTGAGAAGAAATGGAATTTTTTTTCTTTTTTCATTATTGGGAGGTTCAAAACAGCAGCTATTGGAAATTTCCCTGTGGTTTGGAATGCTAACTTGCTTCCAGGGAAAAGGGATTAACGACTGAGGGCAGGCAAGCTGTGAAAGTTTGGTGATGCATCTACTTATTACAGGAATAATTTCTTCAAGAGTAGTATGGATTTTTACACTTACATGATTGCAGACAAAGCTTGCACACGTGTTTAGCAGATTAGTCACGGATTGATCTTGCAGAGTTTTTAAGTGCACTGGGTCTGATCTTATAAGGCATTTTAAGTAAATGCTTAACCTCAAACTTTTGTGAAGCCTCAGTGGCATTGTGACAACTGTTCTTTTGTTTTTAGGATTAAGATCGGTATTGGTAAATCTGCATTCTCTTCCCATACAATGTTTTGCAATTAATCCCTAAATTGAAAACATGTGCAAAGTCTAACTGCTTAATTGAAGATGGATTATAAATTGCTGATGAAAAAGAGCCTTCTTTGGAAAACGGCTAAGCTTGTCTTACACAGCTAGTAAACTATGTTAATCCTGTATTGACTTTGATGATACAAAGTTGATCCAGAACTACCAAGTGCCCCAAATATGCTTGTAGTTGCTGTTGAATCAAATATTTACTTTTCTTTTTTTCTTCTTTTTTTTTTTCTTTTCAAAGTGGAGCCATTGCTCTGCAGGGTGACTAGTTGCTACACTCAGTCCGAGGGGAGGCCGCGGGTTCCCAGGTGGAGAGAAACTCCTCTTGAAGGACACATCAAATGTTGCTCACCCAGGTTTTGCACACACCAGGTCTCCTGGCATCTTTCAGACCTCCTTGCAGCCCATTCCTCCCTGTTGGGGCTCCTTCCACCCCATCTCCTGATGCACTACTTTCCCATATCCAGTGTTTGGGCATCTTCCCTCTCCATTTCTCTTCAGTCCTGCTCACTGCCATCATTGCCCTGTTCTTTTTATGTGTTTCATCTCCTCTCTTCCTTCCTCATCTCTCTGGGAAGAAAATCGTGCCAGGTATCAACTTTTTGCCTTTGAAAACAGCGCAGAGGAGAGATGTGGGAAGGCATCACGTGGCCGTTGCCTGTGGGTCCCTGGTCTCTGCACCACTATAGGAGATGCTGGGGCTGCTGTTCTGTGAAATAGCTGCCATGGCCTTTCTGTGTTGTCCTTTCTCCAACTCTCATCTTTTCGCCTGCTGAAACCAAAGTCAGTGACTTCCTTGCCTTTTCATACCTAAAATGAAGAGTTAGTCCCAGGTATTACGCAGAACTTAACAATGTTTCAGGCAAAAAGCAAACCGCTGTTGGGTTGTACACAAAGTTTTCTGTTTTCAGTGGACTACAGAAGGTCTGGTTTTATGCAGATTTTACAAAATATTTCTGGCGACAGCCAGCAAAAACATCTTTGTATTTGGTTTTGTGGGAGAGCAACCTTTACTCCAGCCCTGTTCGGGGGTTCTCGACACCTCCTCCCTCTTTCTTGTGGCAATGTGCAGCTACAGGCTGAACTCTTACTCTCTAAATGCTTCTATTTTAAAGCTAAGTATGACATGCTGAACAAAACAGGATTTTTTTTCAGAAGTGTGAACGGAGTTTAACAACAAAGGTGTCTTGGCGAGATGCTAAGCACAATGACTAACATTCTACTTTAACACCTTGTTGGTTTTCACAGCATCGTAAAGACATTTTCATTGTAGTGTGAAACCAATACTTACCTCCCCGTATTTTCTTCACGGGTCTTTGGTTTTAGTTAATTTGTGTCTGATTACTCTGACTAGAGGTATCAGGAGGTTCAGTGGTTAGGGCACTGATGTGGTGGTGGTTGGGAGGCAGGGAGTGGAGTCTGTGCTTTGACAAGGACTTTCATGTTAGCCCCAGCAAGATGGAGGGGTGTCTTTGCACCTCGGCTGCCCGCTTGTAATTAGGGATGAATATCACTTTCCTACATCAGACACACACACTGGATTGATAAATGTGTTGTATATTACAAAATACGGATGGAGCCTTATGGAGGCTGAGTAAGTGACTGAGATGTACTGGAGGACTTTAAATGAGAAGGGAGCTACAGAACAGCAAAAGTATGCAAAAACCTCGGTTTTGTATTTCACATACAAGGCAAGTTACAAATTAAAGCATAACCTGCTAGTTGAGCAGCTAACAAGTTTATTTTGGAATCTGTTTGACTTCTTTCACCAAAATTAAAGTGTTACAAAACTGAAGATCTCGCTGATCTTGAATGGAAATCCTATGGCATGAGCCAAATTCTGATAGAGGTCAGGGGAAAAACAGGGCAAACTTAGAGGTTTAGAGTACTTTTGCCTTGGTGCTTAGTGGCTGGATGGTCAGAAGGCCTAGTAATTTACTGCTAAATAATTCAGATACAGGGTACCATTATGATACAAGGTATTGGTACAAATTACTAGAGAGCATCCTTTCTTAGTCCGCTGTAGCTCTACTGTTTTCAGGGGAGATATGATATGACCTTGTAAAAGTTGCGCATGTATGCTTGGGAGACACATTTGCTACTGCACACTGATATAAAAGCTGGCAGGACATAGCCTGATTTCTTGAGAGCACTAAGGTGAGGTCAAATACTTTGTACCCCCTCCTGTTTGGTTTGTGTCTGATCTTTAAGTGGTGCTGTTGGGAGTTCTATTTCAGTTTCAAGTGAGGCAGTTTCTCCCACCACCCAAGGTCAGACTTGTAACTTAGAAAAGGAGTTTTAGCCAGTAGGTTTCCTGAGGCATCCTCTGAAATCACGGGAGATGAGCTGCTTGAAAGGGAGATTCAAAGCAGGAGCCCGAGGCTTGCAGCTCCTAAGTGGTGGTGGCCTCTCAAGGCAGGCTTGTGCTGCAGACTCACTGGGGCATGAGGATCAGTTGCCTGGCTTCTTTTCATCACATATTCAGAAGGAAATCAAGGCTTCTCAATGTCGGTGGGAGTCTCTGCTGAGTGTGCTAGATTTCAGAGCAGCTTCTCAGACTCCTCTAAATGATTTATGCAATGATGGGAACAAGAATTTCTTTTCTGAGCTGAGATCTGATTGTGGCATCCATCACAAAGTGCTTTGAGACAGCTTTGAATATGGATAGAGTAAAATCCTTCTTGCTGCTCAAGAGCATTGAAGTTATTATGAAGAAAGAAAGTTGCTGATTCCTCTGAACCCTCTGATAGCATTAACATGTATTCTTGTTTCTCTTTAGCCTCAGGCAGCTTTACAAAGAGACGCGTTTAGAGTGCAGACATTCACCCATACCCAGTAAAATGTGCCTGATGTAAAAGGATGTCTCTTACTGTGTGTTTTAGAAAAAATCGTTTGACTTGCAAGAAGCATAATGCACATTTTGTAGATTGTATGTTGATTTTTTTCGCTTGCTGAATGTCTCAGGGTATTTGTCTCTTTGCAAGTATGGCTTAGCATAGTACATCATTGAGCGCAAATTTTGTTAACAAAATGCTGAATACACAGTAAATGAATTTTGCAGAATTGGGTCACCAGAAGGTTCTTCCTTTCTCATCTTTAAGCCCCTGAACAGTTCTTGTCTTGAATGGTGGTAGTGTATCCTTTGTTGACAGTTTATTTGATTTGTAACCCTTTGGGTGCTGGAGAATACTTTCAATCTGTTCTTGAACTGTGCAGACTAAAAATACTCCTGAAGTGTGTTGGTAAAGTTGAATTACACTTACGGTACAGTTGCTGACTATGCAGTATTTGCTGTCTTTTTCAGACTAATGGACACCTATCTGGGAATGGAGATGTGTATCAAGAAAGGCTGGCTCGTCTGGAAAATGATAAGGAATCTCTTGTTCTGCAAGTGAGAGTCTCCTAGATTAATTTTTTTTTTGCTCTTGCATTCATAAGACTTTTCAATAGTCTGTGGTAAAACCTCTGAGGATTTATTTGCAGTTGTGTCATCCTGGACAGTGTTCAGAAGGCTTGCTGATACCTGAGAGTTAACCAAGATTAAGGATAGGTGTGAATTTAGATTGCAGGAAAAATCTTAAAGGCCATTCTTTCTGTGTATCTGATATCTTTTTGAATCTTGTTAGCTGAGCAGGTCTGCAGAGCAACCACCTTCTTACATTCATGTGTATCCTTAAGATCACCATTTTCCATGACCATTCACATGCCGTCTGCGTCAGGTGACAGATGTCCTGTCCTCCTGAAAGGTGACAAAAGCTGCGGGACTGGCTGGTGGGTGAGAGGAGACAAGCAGCTCCTCAGAGGTCCTGCTCACCTGCTGCTGGGCTGGATTGGGTCAGCCCTGGGTGCTCTTGCAAGCTGGCTTACCCTTGCCGTCAGAATTGGGACCACCTGGCACCCCTTGGTCTGTGCAGGTGTCCTGCCATCCCCTGATGCACACGTGGCCTAGGGGATGTGACAATGCCAAGTGCTGCTCTAGGCAGCTTGCCCTCCTTCCCAGCAGTACTGCAGATTTCCTCGAAAGACCTGTTTGAAACAAAAGGTTTTCATTCAGAAAAGGCAAAATGGGAATCAGTCTGCGGTCTTAGAGGTGATGTCTTGGTCTTGCCTAGACTCAGTCCATGTGTTTTAACCTCCTTTGTTTGTATTGTGCTGAAAAGGAGAAGCAATGTGCTATGGTACACTCTGCGCAATCATTTGGAAAGGAGAATAAATGATATGCAGTGATGTTTAGTTATTTGGTTGTTAAGGTAGGAGCTAGTGGGTTTTAGTTAATGTATTGTGACAGTAAAGGCATAATTGTTGGCTGTAAAATGCAGGAGCCACCCCTTGTGAAAATTTCCAGGACAAGTCAGAAGGGGAGATGCAGAATTGCAATGCATCCACCAGAACTTTGGCTGAAATTCCAGTAAGCATGAGGGGAGAGCTTTCCCTCCTCTCCTTTCGCCTTTGCCACATGTTGTGTCCACTGCAGAGCTCTGCTGCAACTCCTCCTCCCGCCATGGTCCCATTTAATCTTTGGCCCATCCAGCACTGTTATTCACATACAGTTCTTCAGGTGATACATATGGCATGGGTGCAAGGTACCAAACGTGCATTGCTTTTTCTCCGCTGTGCAGGTAAGTGTGCTTACAGACCAGGTGGAGGCCCAAGGAGAAAAGATTCGGGATCTGGAGTTCTGTCTAGAGGAGCACAGAGAGAAGCTGAATGCCACGGAAGAGATGCTGCAGCAGGTATTTCACAGCCCCACGTCCATCTTACTGTCTGTCTTCATGCTGTCTTAACAAGCTCTGTTTTGCTTTGGTGAGAGCAGTGCACTTCAAGGTGTTGCACCCCTTGATGCTTCTTAACTAAGTGATAATTTTCTACCATATTTGTTTTAAAGTTTTTGTACTTAGCAAAGTCAGTGCTGCTTTACACTGTAGGAATCGAGTTCAGCTCTTCTTTGAGCCTTTCCTCAGTGAACTTCAAAGAGACTTGGATTAAAGCCTCTGGCAGGATGGGTGGATTCTCCTCAAAGCTCCTTGCTGCCCAGAGCAACTGTGATGACAGAGAAGCTTTTTTCTTGTCCTGGCAGCCAACCCATGATAATGCCCCTGTGATCTCCAATGCATCCTGGGTGCCTGCAGTCTGTCAGATGGGTAATAGCTGTGTCCCAGGGCTCCAGATAGTGCAAGGAGGAGGGTGATGCTTTTCCCCATGAAAGAGGCCTTTAGCTGTAGAAATAAATTACTGATTTCTTCCTCCTGCATGCATAATTCTGTTCTCTTCCTCTTTATCTTGAATCAGGAGCTTTTAAGCAGAACAACCCTTGAAACTCAGAAGCTGGATCTTATGGCAGAGATTTCCACTCTGAAGTTAAAGCTTACATCTGTAGAGAAGGATAGATTGGACTATGAGGACAGATTCAGAGACACTGAGGTGAGTAAAGCCCAACTGATTAAATTATGAAAGCTGTGTGTAGCTTCACATTACCTGAAAATTTTCTGGGATGTTTGTTTTGTTGTTTTTTTTTTTTTGCCAGGCAACACGGGAACTCACCTTTAAGGTTAAAACATGTATCTCTTAAAATAAAAAAGTGTCCTCTATGGTAAACACTGGTTTTACAAAGAAAGATTTCCAAAACAAATTTTTGATTCTTGCCATCAGATCTCAGGAGGGATGGCATTTAGGAGGGATTTAAATAAAATCATGAACATATTGTACTCTCCTGTCCCAACTTGAAACTGTCATCTTCCTAGTAAGGCATGTCTGAGGCAAACACTTAAGCCCATTGCAGGTACAAAAAGCATGCACACGCGAAGACAGAGCACACTAAAAGACATAACTTTTGGTTTTGGTAACAGAGAGAATGCGGTGACTCTGTGTGAGGGCAATTTGAAGCCTCACTTCAAACCCCAGCCTTACAGAATCCCAGGGCTGAGAGGCCAGCAATTACTTGTCTCAGGCTGGCTTCGAGCCCGGCGGTGTACAGTGCCAGGCAGAGCTGCCATCCCTGGCAGCGCTCTCCTGAGGCATTTGCCCTTGGTGTGCCGCAGATCTGTGTAGCTGAACCTTGCTCATGTTTGAAGCCAGAAGGCCTCAAAGCAGGTGGGCAAACCCAGTTTTTCCAGGAAACTCCAAGAATCAGGCTGAGTTTTGCTGCCAGGGTGACATACCCTGTATCAGAAATACCTTGGAGTCTGCATAGGAAGCAGAAGAAGATTTCCGATTCTGGGTTCATAAATGAGCTGAAATGTCAGATGTTTGTATTGTGGCTGTTCTAGATGTCATTCATTTCTAGAAGGAAAGAAGCCACAATGTCATCACAGGAGAAAAAAATTGCCCTTTCCACTTCATTCAGTGGTTTACCAACTCCCTTCCAGTTTCCTATATATTTTCCAGTGAAGTGTCATTCCTCACTTGTATTGCAAGCATAAGAGCAAAAGTTAGGCTTGCTTTTGAATTACTTTCTTTGGACCTGTCTGAAGTAATCTGCAGACCCAAAGAAGTCCGCAGGTTGAAAACTAATTACTTGAATCATGTTCAGATTTGAAAGGTGGTGATCATTTACGTAATGATGGCAGCGTCCCTTCCTGCAGTGTAGCACATCTGGGTGTTGCCAAGCCGTGGGTTGGATTCATGTTGCCTCCTGTAAGGTAACAGTTTGATACCAGGTGTTATGTGAAGCATCACAGCATTGCCTTAAAAGCAGCTGATTTTGCAGACCAGGTGAGTACTGTGTGTTGCAACGCTGGAGAAATTGGCAGGGGGAAAGGTGGAGGGAATGGCTGAAGGTCTTCTGCATCCATAGGAGGTGTGTTTAGGAGCTGGCTGCTTTCATAGCTCCCATGAGGTGTCTCTGCCCACACAGTGCTCGGTTCTTCCATGAATTACAGCATACAACAAATAACTCTCTTCACCTGTATACTGACACCTATCATAAGCAGCCCAAATGGTAGTAGGTGAATGAGTTGACATCAGCAGTAAATGGCTTTGGGGAGGCGAGGTTTGGTCCAGGTGCTTTCAGAACTGGATTCCACTGCATCTCCACTTGTAGACACCCTGTGGTTTCTTGTGCTTTCCAAAACAGGTAACGAAAGTGTTTGGGCTTTGAGTGATTTGCTTCCTCTATTTCTATGCTTATTTATATTGAATATGATTCATTGCTGAGCTTTCCTCTACTCCCCCTTCCTTTGTTTGTCCCCTGAACTGCAGTGTCTCTTAATAGCACAACTCAGCATGCCAAGAAGGTGGATACGGAGCTACCTCTGTTGCCAGAAAAGTGGTTGCAGTGTGGGACCACAGCGTGCACTGCAACTCTGTAGGCTCTGTGCAAGAGGCTTAGCTGCATGGCAGCTATGAAGACCTTTTTCTGTGAAATACCTTGAAATACGCTTAATGTCTTTGATAAAAATAAGATAACCTCAGTTATGTTTAAAAGGTTATTACTATAATTAGGGGCTATGTAGATTTATATCCTGGATATTTATGCCAGAACTAATGAACTATTACTAAAATGTTCCTCGCTCCCTTTGAAAACCAGAATAATGTAGTTTAGTGTGATAGAAATTATTATGTTGTTTCTTCTTTTTTTCAACACTTCATAGCTGTAAAAAGGCTTAGGCTTAGACACTGAAAGGGATAATATGTCTTAATTTCCATTTTGTTCAGTGGAAGACTGAATGGCTGGCTAATTAGTTGTTAAGGGTCTCAGCCATGCAAAATCTCTAATAGGTATTTAGGAGGCAGTACTTACTCAGAAGTACACGATATTTTGTTCAGTGTTGATCTAATTATATTCCTTTTTAAAGTAGTAGATGATCAATTGTTTCAGCAGAGCTGAGTATTTAAAATATTCTACTGTAAAACACATTATGGCATTTACATGCAGTGTTCAAAATGGAAAAAAAATCATACCCAAACTGGGAAACTATGAATATCGCTTCTGGTTTTATTTAGGGAAAAGAAAAAAAAACCACTGACATCTTACAACAACTTTTGTGAACTACTGTCTCCTACAGAATTACCATTTAGATTAAATCCTTCATAACATCAAGTTTTTACTTATGTCTGTCATTGAAACTTCCCATTCCAGCTTCATAGGTTTCTCATGTTCACCATTCTTTGTCTAAACAGATGCTTCACTAGATAGGTAAGCTTTTTTTCCTTTGTGCTCTAGGACTTTACTGTCTAGATGTTCTCAAATACACAGCTTTTTCAAAGCTAATTGTATGCTTAATAGAGATTCATAATTGTTCTGTTCTTTAAGTCATTCCAGTCATTCCACTTTCTCAGCAGACACCAGTATTATTTTCCTTAAGGAGCATGGGTGGTCTGAGTTGGACTAGTTTATGTAAGAAAATATCGTACAAGGGAGTTTATTTAGGGAGGAGTCCCTGACCAGACATGGTCTTTGAAGCAGCAGCCAGAGGGTAAACTGGCTCACTCATGGGGAGTTCTTCATCATTTAAACACCACCACCAGTCTCCTTTGTGCAGCTGAATTTCTGAGTGAAGCAAAATGACGAATGTAGTTTGTGTTTCAAGTGCCAGTAAGGAAGCCTCTGACCCCTGAAGATTAAAGTTATCATTATCTCTTTTTTTTGTGCCTCCCTGGCCCTGCTATGAAGAGCGTGAGTAACATGAGCAGGGAAGTAAAAGGCTTTGGGAAATAGGAGTCTGTATGTCCCACCCCATCAGCACCATTCATGGATCGATGCAAGGAACAGCTGTTGGGTGTTTGCATGGAGGGACCTGACTCTGGATCAGAAGAGGACCATTCCGTGGCTCTTTCCTGTTTTGCAGGTTTCTAAGATAGGAATGTGCATTACACCCAGGGCAGGTGTTTTAACCCATTTACGGGTGCCTGAAGAGGAGGTATTAAATGCAAGCAAAGCAGATGCCATACGGTGGCCACCATGTGGGTGACTGTTTTACTGCTGATTCATCCAAGTCAGCCAGGGAACAAAGTGGATTTTGGTCTGGTCTCAGATCCTGATGAACCTGTACAACACCATGAGTGCCACGGGGACATACACACCTCAAGCATCACATTGGTCCCAAAAGCTCTTGGGGTCATAAGCTGTTATAATGGTTGGCACCTTCAGATTTCAAACAATGCTGTGATCTCCTTGCTGGGGCTGCTGCAGGAGGGGGCAAGGCATAGTCCTTGCTGTGAAAGGTTTGCAGTCAAAATCAGTTGAACAGAGAATAGTGGAAGAAAAGGGTAAATGTTTCAGGGTAGCAAGCAGGAAAGTGAAATACACTGGGAGGATTAGGATTTCTTAGGGAACTTCAGTGCCTTTGACAATCTCAACCTCCAGTAGCTTGCCCAGAGTTAAATAGTGATTCAACAGCAGGGGAGACAGCCCTGTTTGGGCCTTTTCTTTTTCCTCTGCTCATTTATGCAATGCTTGACCATCTCTTTTGTACTAATGAGGATCTGTACATGGAACCTCATGAATCTTTGATGTATTCGTCTGCCTCAAAACATGAGAATGAATGTCATTTACAGTTACTGTGTTGTAGATAACTTCGGACATGAGTTAATGTTGCACTTGTAAGAGAGTTACTGAAAATATTTTTAGAGCAAAGCACGCTGTTAAGACTTGTCTTTAGTTCTATTTAACCCTTGAGAAATTGTACAGTATTTTTGGTGACCAGTTACCAGTGGTAAAGGATCCCATTACCCATGAGGCCCATAACAGATTAAGCAGAAGAATTTAGTTTCTGATCCAAGATCTTACACACTTGGATTCTGGTTGCAAGATAGCTGTGTCTTCTGTGACATTGTGAGTGCATCCTGACACCGCTGTTAATCAATATGGGTTGTGCTAACTTTTTTTCGTAAAAGGAGAAGAGTTTTGGTTTGTTACTCATTTTGCCTCACAGGGACCTTTTGAATATGGATAACTAGTTTCCTTCTTCTCCTTCAGTATTTTGAAAGTCACATAGTTCAAGTGATAAATAGATAGGCAACAACGTCAGCAGTTATTGCTACACAGCATATTTTGACATTGGATCATGCCAAAGCAAAAATGATGGCTACAGGAGAGAAAAGCCCCAAACAAATCAATTGTCATAGTGTCAAAGCTGACCATCAGACCTGGGAACATAGATTTGTTAGAGATCTTGAACACTTGCTGTTGATAAGAAACAGCTCAATTAATGTAGTCATGCAGACATACATCCATGTACATTTATACTTACAAAAGTGATGTGCTTTGTAAAGGTCACATTGAAGAATCAGTGAGGAATTGCAGGTGTACCCAAATCAGAAGTCATACATTAGTAGTAGTAATTACTAATAGCATCAAAATGTTCTATATTTTTATTTTCCTTGTAGTTCTGGTAATTGAGCTTGGACCTTGCTAAAGAAATGCAGATGCTGCTCTGTTGCCATCAGATTCATTGAGCACAAAATAATAACCAGAGGCTTGTAAGCTCAGAAAATGTGGCGTGGGGCTGGAAGGCAGGTGTTACTAGGGACCCATGAATACCCTCTAAATGCCAGCTGCTGGTTTGTTAATTTAGAAATTATAAATCTCTATTAATTACACAGCTCTGGAAAAGTGTGCTTACAGTTGTTAGCTCGATGTACAGTGTTGCTTGACATGGATAGGATTTGCCTTACCATAGGAAGACAAGCAAACCTAAGTACCATACGATCTTCTTGGTAGTTTAAAAGCCGTTATGCTGCAGTTCAAGTCGTCTTACATTTTTTAGGGTGCACAAAGAGCTTATCTCCTCTTTTGAAGAGTTTCCTGGTGATTCAGCATTACAGTAGCTGTGAGAAACTGTTTTTCTTTTTTTTTTTTCTTTTTTTCACACAAATGTAACACTGAGCTGGTGTCCATACATAAACTAAAGGTCAGTGAGATCTATGTGGAGCAGAAGCTTGCTGGACATCTTTTTGTTGTGTGAAAGCCACAGCTCTCTGGTAATGTGTTCCCCTGCTGAGCAGGAAGATCGTTTTCCCAAAAAGCTGTGGTTTGTTATTTCTTATATGGAGGGACACTCTCTCCTGGCTGTCCCCCAGGCTTACTGCAGGTCTGCAGCCAGCCACTTAAGATCCCATTTCCCCATCTAGAGGATGGGGAGGTTTGGAGAAAGAGCACCTTGGTGGGACAGTCAAACTCAGGGTTCGTTTGACCACTGCAGGAGGGGAGCTGTAGACCTGATGGCACTCAGGGCTGACAACCAAACCTGGTACATCTCTCCAGGAGGATGGCCAGGAGGTCAAGCCATTCTCCTGAAGAGCTCAGATGTGAGTTAGTGGTGGCTCTGAGTTTCTTCCCAACCAGGCTGAATTTGCAAAGCTTGGATGTAGTGGTGTCATTGATGCTTAAACACGTATGCCTTTGTGCTTGTAGAAACTTGTGACAGCTCTTTCATTCAGCCCTCAGTTAGAGGGGCTGATTTGAGTCGCGGAAACGTGGACTTACACTGTAATCACATCATATTTTGAAAAGGCGGGTGATGGCTGGTGAGCCTGGGGAGGGGAGGATGTGGCTGCTGCATATTGAAGGATAGTTGCCACAGTTTTCCATTACCCACTCGCGGTGGTGGACATCCAAGCAGTTGAGCAGCCAGAGGGGCAGGAGGCCTTTCTTGGCCCTCAGCACAGGGAACACAACTTCAATTTGTGTCTTCCTTTGTCCTCTGTCCTCTTGCATTCAGTGCAGTAATGCAGAAACTGAGAAATACGGTCTCTGGATATCTAGGAAGCTCTGAATTGCTTAACTTAAGCTATGAATTTGAGTGATGTGTTTTTGTGTACGGAGTGCCTTTTATTGCTGCTGTGTTTTTATGGTCCCACCAATGGGTAGCTGTTCTGCTTTGTTTATTGAATTTCTTTGTTGTTTCTGGTCTTGTTTTTCCCCTTACTCAGGATTTGATCCAGGAAATAAATGAATTGCGGTTGAGAGTGGGAGAAATGGACAATGAAAGACTTCAGTATGAGAAAAAACTGAAAACGACCAAAGTAAGTGAGGCTGAGGGCAAGAAGCAGAGATGGGTGTAAGTCAGGCTTTAGAAGTTTGTTCTTTTCCCTAGTCTTTGCCTACACCCTGCAAAATCCTGAGGACACTCAGGCCCAGGGGTTTCATAGTACTCACTTAGCAACAGGGATTATTTTGAAATTTCATGCTATGGTTTTCAGATCTGGGCATTGTTTTTATGAGGGATATCTTACCATGCAGCTGGCTGTTAACAAGGAATTTATTACCTGTTTAGACCCATGTTTCACATGTGTGTCAAGAAGCACCAGTTGCAGTACATAAGGCATGTGCCATAGGTGAGACCAAAGCTGAGCATTTATTTTCTCCTAAATGTGCTAAAAATCAGCCACTTCTGAAGAGAAAGCATTCACCTAAGTAATTCTAGGAGCCTGTTTCTCTAAGTGTCTAACTTCTCTTTGCCATTATAGCCTTGTCTCTTTTCTATCTTTAGTTTTCTCTCACTCCTCTGTCTCTGTTACCAGTCTTTAATGGCCAAACTTTCTAGTATGAAAATCAAAGTGGGTCAGATGCAGTATGAAAAGCAGCGGATGGAGCAAAAAAGCCAGATGCTAAAGGTGTAGTAGCTTCTGGGTAACATTGGGCCTGTTTTGAATCCTTCATGTTCCACCATTTTACGGTCTGTCTTGCATCGTGCTGTCATGCTCTGTTCTTCATTAATTGCTGTGTGTTGATATGCAATGCGCTCTTTCCCATTAGATGTGGAAAGCTCTTTATGTAGATATTCCTTGTAAACAGCTTTTACATTGGATGGGAGAGGGTTTTAGTGTTGTGAACTCTGCATAGGTTACACGTAATGGAATTAGACTTGGTTAAAATCATTCCCCTTCCAAAGGAAGATTGCCTGTTCTGTAGCTTATGTCCATTATTCAAATGAAACTCTTTCTTACCTTTTAAGAGAAAATATATTCATGAAAACTAGCTAGAAAATAGGGTTTCTTTTATACTGTCCCCTCTCCCACCTGTAAATTTACATATTTTGTTTCTAATTCAGGGGAAGAAATACACGTCAACACGTTGACAACAACGTCAACAAACCACATGCAGCTCTAGTTGCCCATGGGTATCACAGCAGCTTCTCAAGTGACCAAGAGATGGTCTTGTTTTGGAGAAGCATGGGTCCTACACTGGCAGAAATCCCATCAAAATCAGTACTAGGTTGGAGCACTGGAGGATTCTATTGCCCAACCACTGTTCTGGAAGAAGCTTTGATTTCTTGACAATTTTAAGATTGATCTATTTTTTAATGGTGCTTTAGAGCAAACAGGAACCAATTTCAGGAAATTCTGTGGTCTGGGCCGTAGTTTGGGTCGCAGACATCATCATATATTTGCAACAGATCTTTTGAGGGAAGCTCAGGAATATACCTAAACCACAGTATTCTAATTTGGTTTATTCCTTCAAGGTTTTAAAACTTCAGTTAGAAACTGTAAATGCCAAAATTATGAGTCTTGCCTTGTTTTGTTTTATTTACAAACTGAACAAATTAAATTTTCAGTGTTGGGTACATTTGCACTGAGGGTCCTGTCTTGATGATGCTGTTGCACAAGATATCCTCGGACATCAAAGAAACATGTTACTAAACTGGGTAGGACTTGACTCAAATTTTAAAAAGTTAAATGCATGGATCCGTGCCAGTCACTTGCTAGTGCAGATGGTTAGATCTAAGTTAAAATTTGACAGCATTTATCTAATACACCCCAACTCCCCCAAACACCATCTGTCTTATTCCCATGAATCTCAACTCTAAGCTTCCTTTCCTAATGCTTGATCAGCAAACCTAAACTGTGACAGAGGTACCACATTTTTGTCTGAACTGCTTTCCAGTATGTGTTTATGTGCTTGATGGTGTCGTGATTGAGTTTTCTTTCACAGAAGCAGTGGTTATTTCTGAAACTGTCCTCAGCCTGGTGTAAGCACAGTTCCATAATTGTCCAGCTTTGAACATGCAAAATGCCCTATAAATACCAGAATATGTGTTCATAAATTTTAGCATTCAGTCTCATCACCTGCACTTTTTCTGTCTCTGCAAGGTTAAATAAATAAGAAAACTGCTTTTTTTGCTTTACTCTTTCTTTTTTAAATTTAGATGTAAAATCTCTTTTCAATTATACATGAGACTGACACTTTCAGACCATAGGCCCCCTGATTTTGCCCCCTTATGGACTCAGTGGTCTGTTGTGGTGTTCAGAGTCCGTTTGGTGGGTGTACCCTCAGCCAGTGTACATGTCAGGGGGCCCTCAGTCGTTTCCACCAGCTGAGGACCTGTCCACTGTGTTTCACAGGAGGGAATTTTGGAAATGTCTCAGATGCGTGTGGAAGCTGTCACTGAGTGATTCTGTGTCTGTTACAGGATGAGCTAGCAGCTTTGAAAGACAAACTAGAGCAGAAGGAAGCCGAGGTAAAAAGGTTGCAAGAAAAGTTGGTTTGCAAGCTGAAAGGAGAAGGAATTGAAATACTGGACAGAGGTAAGAAGAAGGGAGGCTCTCTCACTATGTCCTCCTCAGTCACCTCATCTGAGATCATGTCCATGAATGGTTGTACAGGATATAATAGATAAAAGCCTTAATTTTCATATACTTTCTTTCTTTGTGTTGACTTCTTTTAGTATATTTAGTGGGTGTTCATGTTGCAACTGCTGAACCTGCTGTCATAGCAACTTCTTGATCAACTTAAAACTAGCCTCAGTAATCCCTAGTTAGCTATTTATGTGGCTTGCATGGTGCCTCAAAAGATGCAGTTTATATTGGCAGAGAAATCCTTAAACTAATTTCAACAAGTTCCCCAAAAAGACTACATTGAGAAGGAAACTTGCTGTGTGGGTAATCTATGCTGGGCTTTGCTTGTACACCCCTTACTGGTAAGGAAGGGCAAAAGCCATACTGCAAACCAAAGTATGATGTGTACCAGCAAATCTTCAGTGTGGACCTAGCCTTAAGTAGGTGAAATTGAGGACTGGTTCTGGATTTGTGCACTGGTTAAGTCTAAATCCTAATTAAGCTTGAGTTAGCACAGAAATTTTACATGTCAGATAATTCTTTTATTTGCTTGCAAAGAAGCAGCAAAATCTGTATCTATCTGGGGGCAATTTGGATTCGGGAACTTATTTAAAAATATAAATTTTTCTTTAAAGCCTCACAAAAATTTTCCACAGGCTTTTCTGCTGCAATTTCACTTCTGAATATATCTCACTGATAGTTACTGCTGATTTTAAGATTGTGCTTTTAAAGTATGTTTTTTAGAAAAATAAAGCCACAAGAGATTAATTAGTCTCCTCCTCTGACCTGAGGAGGAAAACACTGTGTGTAGATTATCACATTTTATTTAATAAAAAGATCTGTTTTCAAAACCACTGCATAAGATCACGAAAAGTGACCACATTGAACCATGATTCCGCACCCTCCCTCCTCCTTTTTTTTTAAAGAACATTTAAATGTGAGCAAGGTCTGACTTTATTGCATTTATAACTACTTATATGGGACTTTTCTTCCTGGGGGCTGCTGTGTATGTTGAACTCCTATTATCCTCTGGTTCTCAGCTTCAGTTGAGTTTTCAGTATCGCTCAGCAGATCTTCTGCCATGATGAGCCATGATTTTTCTGCCTTGGACAAATATTAAGTAATGCTGTTTGCAGATAACACAGGTTATCTGCCCCATTAGCTGAATTGTGTTTTCTGAAGAAGTATGCATATACGTTATCACTTAGCTGGCTTTTGCTAGTAAAATGTTAGCTTAAGAGTGATCTCTTGGCATAAGCCTTTTCTGAGGCCTTACAAGTGAAAACATAACAGTTGAAAAATACGTCCTTGAGACAGGTAGTTTTGTATGAGAGCAGTGAGACTATTCTGTGTCATTAGGAAATTTAGCACTGGGGCAGTGCAGGTTGAAACCATGAACTGCTTGCTTTTGCAATAATAGTGAGGAATGGTTGACTCCTTAAGTATCAATATGGTCTTAAAAGTTACTTAATGTCATAACCTTCATGCTAATTTCAAATCCAATGGATTTTCCTGCACAGATGAAAATTGTAAAAAGAAGCTCAAAGATAAAAGTAAGGTTTCTGGTGTCTTTCCACAAGCATTTGCATTTCAGAAGTGCTTTCCAGAATAGCTTTCTGCATGTGTTTGTAAAACCGCTTTAACAAACATTGTTAGGTTGCATCATCTATAACCCTTAGGTACACTTACAGTAAAATTTGAGAATAAGGGTGATTATATCATACTTGAAATACAAAGTTTTCTGAAGAAAAGCTGGTAGACGGAGAAAGATTTGGTCTCATGGAGACTCACAAAACAGTTGCCTCTCAATGCAATGCCGTCACAATCCAGTAAACCAGATTTTCAGTTAGCATAACTGAGTGAAAATCATTGGAACTGGATCAGTTGCTGTTTTAGCCCAATGTGTCCTTATGTCTTTCATCTAAAAAGCCAGCCAGGCAGCTTGTTTTCTTCTTGCATTTAATTAAGGAGGAAAATGTTCTTCCCACTCCGTTTGTTTTCCAAGAAATTTTAGGAAGTTAAAACAAGGTAAAATGCTTTCTTGCCTGTGAATTTGGCCACCTGCTTATGTTTGTAATGAAATATAAAGTTTACTTCATTTATGCAAGGTAGATTTTTAGCAAAAATGGAGATACTTCCATTTTTTTGAATTTCTAGTCCAGAACACCTCCAAAATCTAAACTTTTTAGAACATATATGTTTCTATGTATTTATACTTCTTTGTAAATAAGGATTATAGATGAAGCACAGAACTTTGTCATCTCTATTGGGGACCTTTTCAATGCCTGAACTACGATATATATTCTAGCATGACTGCTTATCACAGCAAATACTTGTATCATTCCATTGTGCTATGCTCATTTCTACATCCATACTGAATTAAGACTAAGCATCACTGCACAATGCTTTTTTCATGATATCCATTAATCCTGTTGCTTTGTGTAGTGGGTTTTTGAGATGCCATCTGGGCTGTTTGTTGACTGTTGTAATGAGGATGTGTTTTATTGCACTCCAAATGTATTATTTTATATTTTGGACTTTTTGTTTTGCAGTTACTTGATTATTTGAAAGATGGAGATTGTGAAAGTCAAGCAGTAGTTTTACTCTTGACTTTTCCATTTTCCTAAGGCTGGGGGGTGGGTAAAGAAATTTCCTGAATTTCATCATTTCCTTGATAAAAATGTCAGAAAAAGGATTTTTAAGAAAAAGGTTTTTTTTTTTCTATATATTTCCATCTAAAATAGAATTTAAGTGGCTTATGTTTTGTCTTTTAATTTGTAAATTTATTTTCAGATATTACCGAGTTGCTTCTAGGTTTTTTGTTTTTGTTATTTTCTTACACTGTCTGATTTAAATTGACTTAGAGAACTGTATTGCGTTTTTAGATATAGAAGTACAGAAAATGAAGAAGGCAGTAGAATCTCTAATGGCAGCAAATGAAGAAAAGGTAGCAAAGTCATTATTTTTTCGGTAATCATTCATCAGACTGAGTTAAATCTTGAAAAAATTCATCACATATGAACTTGTCACAATTCAATTAAAAAATCAAATTGTAAGAATCAATGATTCACTGTAGTAAGAAGCACTGCAGTGCCTTTAAGGGGCTGTAACTGAGCATTTATGAGCTCTGTCACATGTACACAGAGTCCTTACATTGTTGTGTCATTCAATTCAGTGCAACTGTGATTTACACTGTGTTCTGAAAATGTAAAAAGCTCCATACAAGTCCCATGAGATATCACAGGCTGCGTTTCCAAAAGGGCTTCCTGTAAAGTACGAATTGTTTTCATGTATGATTCTGCGCATTCATATGCATGTGCATTTTGTAGGATGTTTTCTTTTGATCACCAAAGCCCTACATCTTTTGATTACTGCTTTCTTTATACATGACAAATTTATTATACTCTACCTTTGACTTAACAAGGGAGCTGAAATCCACTTTCAAGGCTGGGACAATTCTGGTGATTAACCAGATGATAGTTTTTGCTAAATACAAGTTTCGATATTTTCAAAGCCTCTCAGAGTTCTTGGTCCCGTCCCATCCACACATCCCATTTCTTCTAGTCTCACAGCCAATTAAACTGAAGAATATCTAGTATTGGTATTTCTTGTTTTTGATTTGCTGAAGGAAGAAGCACAGTCACAACTTCCCTTTATTTTAGGATAGGAAGATAGAAGAGCTTCGGCAATCTCTGAATAGGTACAAGAAAGTTCAAGACATGGTGATATTGGCTCAAGGTAAAAAAGGTATTGTACAATCAAAAAAAATTTAAACTCTGCTCTTATTTAAATTCTAGGTGCATTGTGGTAGTGTTACATCGATCCCTAGACTTATTATCTTTGGAGACATCTCTTAAGTAGAGTAAAAGCCAGGCCTTCAACTGGTGTGAACTGGTAAATTGCCTTTTTTCTCCAGGCAGCTCCACGTTTGGGTGCTGTCCCATTTATCATCTGGTAGTAGTAACTATTACTGTCATGTTGCTGATTTCGCCCTTGTAAAATTAGTTTGAATATGATAAGCTCCCAGGCTGTTTCCATAGCCTCCTGAAATGCCTTTCAGGGCTGGCTGCTACCTTAACTGCTAAAAATTGCTGTTCCCCTCTCTTGCATGTGTTCCTGGGGAGGGGTTGGTAGCTGAGCAGAGCAGTGCCTGAGCATGCACATTCCTACAAGCCAAACCAGCACCGCCGCAGCGGCTGCACACGCTGTAATAGCAGTGCCTGAGAGCTGCAGAAATGTCTGTAGCAAAGTGTATGTGCTGCCAGGACTGTGTTACAGTGACATGCCACATCTTTGGCATGTAATGAAGCCTTCACAAACCACCACGTGCAGCAGCTGTGGAATAGTTCTCCTTCCTTACTGTAATTGAGGGCTAAGCTGGCTTTTCCTACTAGTCTTTTTTCACCACCACCACCACTCCCACCCAAAAAAAAAGTCTTCTCTGCCACCACATAATGAGCTTAACTGTGTGGCTGAAATGGTAGCTCTAATGTATACCATAACGTATGTTCCAAGACTGGCGGAGGTTTCCAAATCCAGGAGCTTCTGATCCCCAAAGGTGATAAATGTTGAGGTGGTCATCAGTTTGATGTAATTGCATTGAATACTCTCTCTCTCTCCTTTTTCCCTTAAAAGAAAATTAGAAGAAACACATGTAGAACATTACACTGAAATCATTCTGGGTTTTCAGATGAAAACACTTAGATGCTAGAAAATTACCATATCCCTTTACAGCAGTAATCCTGGCCTGGTGGGGTTTTTCCCTGCATCATCCTGTTCTTTCAGTGCTCAAGTTGCATTTTGTAGGTCACTGTCCTCTGAAAGACCTACCCTCAACAATTTTTAGACATTAGCATTCTGGTAATGTATGCATGTATAATATATGCACAACTTAGAAGTCTGTGCGCCACAGTGTTGTATTACCACCTTATGGAAACCTCCTTTGTCATTGAGTCCTCTGAAGGCCAGAGAAGGCCAACCCAGCCTTCCACACACCTTGAATTGACCCAGGCTCGTTACCTGAGCTTCTTTAGGACAGACAAGGGCTTGTGGCTTTTGTTGGCCATGCAAATGTTGGAGGTGGATGACCTTCCTAGGAGAGGGATGTGGGAGCCCCCGGGGCTGAAGATTGTTAATAGCCAGAAATGAGTGAGGAGGCAAAATATGTGTTTTTGTGGTGGTGGATTCACGTTTGGGCTTTCGGGCCAAGGCAGGAAAAGTAGAGAGCAGAGCCCTATCTGGACTTGCTGCCAAGACTGGGGCTAAGACCCAGGGAAAAGAGAGGTTCCTGGTGCCCCTCTTTGCTTCTGCCTGGCTTTTGAGAGGCCATCCCTGTGGGGAGGTGGTGATTGCAGCAAGGAGATCCTGACCTCTGCTCCCGAGGGCACTGCCGTGGTTTAACGCCAGCCAGCAGCTAAGCACCATGCTGCCGCTCACTCACTTCACCTCCACGCAGTGGGATGGGGGAGAGAATTGTGAAAAAAAAGGTGAAATTCCTGGGTTGAGATAAGAACAGTTTAATAGAACAGAAAGGAAGAAACTAATAATGATAGTAATAACAATAATAAAATGGCAATAATAATAAAAGGACTGGAATATACAAAACAAGTGGTGCACAATGCAATTGCTTACCGCTCACTGACCAATGCCCAGTTAGTTCCCGAGCAGCGATTCCTCCGGGCCAGCTCCCCCCAGTTTATATACTGGGTGTGACGTCACATGGTGTGGAATACCCCTTGGGCCAGTTGGGGTCAGCTGCCCTGGCTGTGTCCCCTCCCAACTTCTTGTGCCCCCCCAGCCTTCCTGCTGGCTGGGCATGAGAAGCTGAAAAATCCTTGATTTAGTATAAACACCACTTAGCAACAACTGGAAACATCAGTGGCTTATCAACATTCTTCTCATACTAAATCCAAGACATGACACTGTACCAGCTACTAGAAAGAAAATTAACTCTGTCCCATTCAAAACCAGGGCAGGCGCCGGCTGATTTGCAGGCCTGCCTGAAAGCCCTTGACCACAGTCTGGAGCTGCCTGTCCTGCTCCCCCACGAGCACTACAGCCCTGGGGTGGGTGCAGCGGTGGGTAGAGGCAGCAGCTTCTCTGAGTCTGGTGTCATGGACGTAAGCCTGGATGGGACCTGGCATGTGCCAGAGCATGCTGGGCTGAAAACTGTCTGTGGGCTTTGGATCTTGGTACGTAAGGACTTTTCCTTCCTCAGAACAACCGAGGGTCACTAAGGACATAGCTGCGTGTCTTCGATCTGCAAGGCTGGGAAAGCACGTTATCGGTGAGGGAGGAGGAAAGGTGGTGATGAGGGCAAAACACTGTGCCGAGTGTTGGAGGAGTAGCATTTTTTTGAATAGGTATGGTTCTTCCATGCAGCGCTATGCCTTCAAAGACAGGAGGATGTTAAAACAGACCTCAAGTCTCTGGGAACTGTGCTTTCTGGTCAATTCGTGGACCGTGGACAGAGATTTCAGGCAGTGAAAAATGGGCGGGAAAGGTTTTTGCTGTGAACAGACTTTGGCTTGTCTTTGCATGAGATCTTTGGCAATGAGTGCTAGGTTTCTGCTCACTTTTTAGAAAGTATTGGTTGCCTTGAACTTTTTCTTGTCAGTGTCAGTACTCTGGTATCAATGGCAAGTGTGGAAATCCAAGCCTTTTGGTAGCACTGAGGTAGTTCAGGAGCAGCGAGTCTCTCGTTGGGAGCAGAGGATGCCAGATACTTGTGCAGTGGGGCTACAGCATTAACTAAATGAGACACACTCAGTTTGTGGCAGTCTGCAAACATAATGTAGTACCTTAAAAGCTGGTGTTAGACTCTTGTGCAGTGGGCTACATTTTTCCTGTGGGTAACTTGAAGATACCTTAGAGACATCTTAAGCTTCAGGCAGATTTGACCTCCTGGTCTTTCCCTAGTGAATAAGGGAAAAGAAGTATTTAGAATGAAATTCCAGAACACGGGACAGGAAATAACTGCTCCAGTTTATTCAGCTTGTTGAAACTGATCCCACTAAATGCCCTGAGGGTATTTGCTGGGCTTTTTGCTGTCAGATGTACGTCCTTCCTCTACTCCAACGCTGCTATGTTTTGGTGGTTGAATTGGGAAGTGACATTTGGCAATGACTCCCCTTCTTCTATTGTAGTCTGTCCTAGGAAAAAAAAATTAAAAAAAAAATCTTAGCCTCTTCCCTTTTTGGCCCATAAATGAGCACGCCTTGTGTGGGAGTGAGGGTCATCATGTATCCATAAGTAAAGCCAACAAGTTTCCATCTTCTCTCCCTTCAGGCAAGGAAAGTGATGGTGAAGACTTCTTGAATTCAGGGTCTGTTTCCACAGTTTTACTGGACACACCAAGTCTGACTGACCCAGAGAAAAGCCCATCCCCAACCCCAGTAACAGCATCTCCAATCCATGATGAGTTTAATGTGAATATTCACGAAGAGGTATCTTTTTTTCTTCCTCATTTAATGCTGTAACTCCTTGAAAACATTGCTTGTGCTGGATTCATATTGCAGATGCCAAAACTCAAGTTTCTGAAAAGATCTTTTTCTGGGTTGCACATTTTTTAGTAATGTCCCATATCCTTTTGGAGAATGTAGTTTTCTTGTGAAAGCTGCTGAGGAGTTTCATTTGAGTTTAAATTTATTTTTCTTAATCATCAAATGGGATCAGGAGACAGCAAATAGTTGTATTTGTCATGAGAATGGGTCTAAACTACTTTTCCTATCAAACATAGAAATTACTTTTCATATCAAACATAGCTGTTTTAGGAGCTGCATTTAATTTGTCAGGAACCTGAAGTAAACATCTTGGGACTTATTAAATATATCCTGTCATATTTAAAAGGATGCAGTCATCGTTACATCCATTCAGTTAAATGGTGAGTAGGTTGCGGTCCGATGTCTGATTTTTACAATCACATTTTCCAGTAATAAAACTATAGCTCTCTTCTCTTAAACGTCTGAGAGCAAGGACTTGACTTGCTTAACTAAACAGCATGAACACACCATGAAGAAAACCAAATTGAATTAAATGTTTTAACAGCTTTTTGGTATTTTCTGAATGGCTGAGGACAGGAGTAAACCTGAAAAGTGAACTACCCTTCATGTGGTCTGTGGTAGAGATAGATTTAGCAGGCAGCTTTGGGAGACTTATGAGATTTTTGTCTATGCTGTAGCTTATCTGTGCAGTTCTGTGATGTTCCGTCTTCAGTGCCATCTTTCAAGTAGTAAATCATTGTATTCCAATAGAAAGAAAATAATCACTTTTAAAAATCTTATTTCAGATCCTTCGTTTCATAGTTTATCTGTTACTCTTTTTTTCATTTATGAATGCTTCATTTCAGCTCAAAACAGTATAATGTGTATTCTTCATTCTTTTTAGAATTCCTTACAGATCCACACCAGTATTTTACAGATTTCAATCCCTTCTTTTTCATCAACATCCAAGAGTTCAGAAACTGTTGCAGAAAAAGTGAAAACACAGCCTAGGCCAGATCCTGCAAGTGAGATGAGGTATTACTCTTTCCATGTGTTTTTCAATTGTAAATCCAATATTCTGTGGCGTTTAATGAGAGTACTAATCTGTCAGTTACTGTATTGTCAAGTCATTAAGTCAGGTAAACAAGGCTAGCATTCACTTGACTAGCTATAGCAAACTAAGCTTATGTTCGTGAAGTGCATTGATGAGATCTTTTCAGTAAGCAAGGATTAGTATGCTGTTGCTTGTAGCAGCACTCATACTTTATACCAGCTGCTTCGCAAGAAATGAACAGAAGGAGGGAAAAACTGATCTAATGTAATGAAGGACACAGAATCACTATTTTTATCTAGGTTTACATCATCTAGGTATGGCTGAGATAGTATCGGCTGTGCTAGCACAAATGCATTCCTGATGATTTGCATTCAGACATTTTCCACAGTTGCTTAAAGACTGGTGTAAGGCACTGCCAAAACTGCAAGAAAAGGACTGTCTGCCTCTAGCCTCGAGCTCTTGACAGAGCCCCGGAAGGAAACCCAAGTGGCGTTTCAAAAGATCAGGGAAAGAGATACCCTTGCTGCTGTCCTTTGGCATGATGAGATGCAAAGATATTTCTTCACTCGCTCTTAGGAGAGCCCTGCCTGAGATTTTGAAAGCCAGACAAAATGTGTAGGCACAGTGTCCCAGGGGCACTGGGCTGGGGATGCGTGGCTGCACCCCGGGGCTGTGGCTGAGCTGTGGCACCCAGGGGCCCCCATGCCTGAACGCAGTGGCAGCCTTCTGGGCGAGAAGTGGCCGAGAGTTCCCTCCAGCCTTTCTAAGCCTGCACCCTCCTTGCCCGGGTGAGGAGACCTGGCCCCTGCAGATGTGGGCTGGCACTGCAGGGAGTACTGAAAAGCACACCAGACTTGCAGGGAGGCAAAGGCTGTGCTAGGGTTTTTTCTTCTGGGTCCAAATCCGTGGCTTTACCTAAATGAGTGTCAAATACTAAGAATGCAGAGGCAAGGAAATCTTGTTGGCTATAAACCATCATCGATCTCGATGTGAAAAATCAGTGCAAGCACAAGTTGATGTGTGATTTTTCCAGTTCCAGTCAAGGAAAGCATCCTATCTAGAAGACCAGCTTTGCTTGGTTTCTGCCGTGCTGTGCCTCATGCAGCTCTAGCCACAACCAGCAGGGATTTAATCTGTCCCCCCTCTTGGAAAAAAACAAAGCACTAACCTGCAGCAAAATGCCCTGAGCTGTGGGTGACTCACAGGGAGCCGGTGACCTCCACTACTTGTGGAGACCCTGCACATGCTGTAACCTCTGCATTTCTTTGAGCTGAATAGTGCAGTGTTGTCATCACAGTGCAGGTTGTCTTCCCTGGGGCTCTTGAGCTCACCTTTGTCTTTTATCTTTCACAAGACTTGCCACCGAAGAGGAGAAAATTTGCCATGTGTTAGCGCTATAACAGCTGAAGTGAAAACAGGATTAAAGCAGGCTGAGATGATAGGATTTCTGCATCAGCAAGGTGTTTGGATGGGATCCCCAAATGCCTTACTTTTTTCATATCTTTTTTGGTTTTACAGTGAAGGAAGAACAGGTTCCTCCCCAGAAACTCAGCTGTGTGATAGTCCAGTGTAAGTATAATAATCAAAATGTTTAGGAAACATACTTATATGTGATCATCGCCGTGTGGGGGGGGGGGGGTGCCGGCTGCCCTGCAGTGGCAGCTCCCGAGCGGGAGGCTCCTGACGCCGGCACTGCAGTGTAGTAGATCATAAGCTCTCCTTCCCTCTCTTGACACCCCAACATCAACAAGCAGCTAAACCCGGCAGCCCGCACCCCTCTCCTCCGCCCCGGCAAGCCGGGCTGCCGGCTCCTGCTTTGCCCCGGCTCACTGTCGAGGTGGGCACCTCGGCGAGTTTTTTTCTCCTTCCCCCAGCTCCCGTTTGCCAGCTCGTCTCTCCCCTTTCCCCCCCTGCCGCTGCCGCTGCAGCAGAGAGCAGCCGCTTCTCAGCATACCAAAGAGGCCGGGGAGGGGGGGTGGTGGTGGGGGGGGCAAACTTCCAAGCCGTGTGTCGTGGTGTGTAG
>JANXJC010000023.1:333584-346678 GCA_027564655.1 Leptodon cayanensis
TCGACTTGAAACCCCCCCCCCCCCAACGCATCCCCCATATTTTACATACACATGTAAATATGTCAACTAATTCTAGCCAAGATGATGTGTAGTGGTGGTGGTTTTCTGCTCATGTTCTATGTTTTCGTGATCATTATTTTCCAATGCTTTATCTGTGCACATGTGCAGTTAATTTCTTTTACATTGTGAAACATCTCTAATTGGGTTGTAGACTGTCAATATACTTTGAAATTTACCGTTTTCTGTAGTATATGCGCATGTGATTTGCTTTTTTCTTTTGATAGTGGGGGGAAGGTGATCAGCTGACTACAATGAGAAAATAATTTTAATTTCTGCCACATAGCCATATTCCCTGGGGAAATCAGTGGGACTATTTATGAACTTGAAGTTGAGTCAAAGCAATTTGTTAGTAAGGAGCCTAAGTCAACAGGGTTCGTCTGGTGCACAGTGTGAGGTTCAGCAGCTGTTTCTATTTTGAGTGACTTAGCGCCACGAGAATATTCCCAAAGCCAAATTCTACTCCCCTTATGTTGGTATAAAGATAGGTAACTTTGTAAAATTCAATGAAGTTACTCTTAATTTATACCTGGTTGCGGGAAAAACTTTAATGGTAACTTTCTTTTCAACCAGACTTAAGGATTATAGAGACTGTAAATCCCACCAGAAGTTGCGGGATATCTGATCTGAAATGGAAAATGGAACTGAAGATAAAATACTAAAACAGACATGCTTGACTTAATACGCTTGGCTTCTTTAAGGATTAAATTAGTCAGAAGCCTGTTGCTAAAAATACTGGGTTTCATAGCTTTTGTTTATATCACTCTCTTTGCCTGTGTAACTTCTGGTTGTGCTTCTGAAAATATAACATTAAATAAGAAGCCAAAAATATCCAAAGGTAGGCATCATGTCACTGAGGCGTTAGCAGCAGTAACTACGATGTGGAGGTTTTTATAGTATCTCATCAAATTGCGTGGGCTCTGATTAGTGCATTAATTGCCTTAATTCAAAATGTCTTTGTTTTTAGTATATCTCATCATGTATTTTAATGCTTCCTTTCAAGCTGATTCCTGAGAGTGTGTTTATCTCAGCAAATTTAATTCCAGTAACTTGGCTTGGTTTTTTATGTTGTCGTTTCAGAACTTCCTCTCTGCAGAAGTCCAGCAGTCTGAGCAGTTTGAGAAAAGAGACATCCGAAGCGGTGGGTTTAGTCTCTTACTTCCTCCCATCCCCTTAGAAATAGGGGTGACGTCTCTGTTGCGGCAGTGACCCTGTGGACGCTCTGTTGCCACCTTCTGAGAAATTCTGAGTCAGAGTAGGGCTGCTCATGTCGTGTGTTAGCTATGGTCACATACATGTGACATCTTCCAGATTTTATTAAAGGAGAAAATCTGTCCATGAAAACACAGGTGCTTTTTTTTGTTGTTTTTTGCATGAGGTGTTTACTTGAGAATCTCTTGCTGTGTTTTTCCTCAGATAATGAGGTGGGGTTTTTTTAGCTGATATGCTTTTCTGATTTAAGACAAGAAGAAAGTCCCACTACCACTTCCTACCTGTGTTTAAGGTGAAGAATTTTTGAAGGCCATGTAATTAATGCATTATAAGATACAGTCTGGGGTGACTATATGTTTTAGGTGGTCGGGAACAAAGTACTGAGCCTCAGTTCAGGTCTCTTCTGAAGTGACCAAAAGCAGCTAGCCTCTAACAGTATCACCAAATCAGGGCAATTCCTGTGCTCTTTTTTGAAAGCCTAAGCTCCTAAAAGCTGAGTTCCCCAGTACCCAAGCTGCTGAGCTGTGCCTTACAGCTCAGGAGGGATGTCGACAGAACTGAAAGTGTAACCAGAACTTGATGATGAGAGCTAGAGTTCATTGGTTAGGGGGGTTTTTTTGTTTATTTGGACAGCCAAGGAGTGGAGGCTGTGGATGTTTTTATCTATTTGGCTTCTACCATGTCTCATTCCTGCTTTGGGTCCCCTTAGTCGGCTGTGCCAATTAGTGCCTTAACAGACTGCGTGTCACTAATTATGTACGCAGCTAATCTTTTACAAAGTAAACCAAAGCAACTGTATTGTCATGTCAGCTCACTGACCTCAAAGAAAGCAGGAATTAATCTGTGTGAAATACAGCTCTGAAGAGATTTATTTTGGGGGAGGAAAAATAAGTAAGGAAGGGTATTTCAGTCAGAATTTAACTCAGGGTAACCATAATGAATTGAATACTGGCTATAAACCATGACTTTTTAAATGTCTTTCTTAATCTTTCCCAAACAGGACAGAGACTCTGCACAGAAGCCAACAGAGGTAACGTGTGTGCGCACTCATGCGTGTACATGGAGAAACACAGACAGTGAGCGGGTGTTGAAAGGCTCAGTTTTGTGAAATTGGAGCATGCAGTTCCAGGGGGGAATAGCAGACCTGCAGACAAAATAGGAGTATATGTGATGGCTGTCACCATCACTTCAGTGTCAGGCTTATAGTGTCCTGCACGTTCTTGTCTTCTCACACATGGATTATGTTTCAGTCTGGTTGAGCAGAAGGTTGCCATCTAAGCTAATGTTTCCCCCACATATTCTGCCACTAGATAATTAGCAAAGCTAACCATTAAGTATTTTACTGACTCTGTAATTACCTTTGATTAGTGTCTCTTTAAAAACCTTTGGCTTTCCAAATGTGAGTAGCAACTGTGTTTCTAAAAAGACTGTCATTGCAGAACAGTTACCCTGTGGTACCGTATGGCCATAGTTTGCATGCAACAATTATTACCTATAGGAAGACCTGAGCAGGGACAACATACCTCAGATACCAGTCGTAAGGTGAATGCTGCATCAATTCAGCAAAAGCCAAAGATCGTATTTGGATCGTGAATGGGTTTGCTTCCTCCTTCTTTTAAAGAGACAGTGAAACAACCGGCAAGGTTAAAACTACTGCTTTAAATCGGTTAACTGGTGTGTCTGATGTCAGTCCTGACATTTATCCTTCTCACTTGATATTTAATTTCCTCTCAGCTTTGGCAGTGGACATAGTCAATTAATCCATTAATTCTGAAATTGCAGAGCAGTGATAGACAAAAATAGAGCTGTCTGACACTTGGCAGAGAACCAATATACTGTGGGGGGTCCCATCTCTCTCTTTGCTTCCCACTGCCCCTACAGCTACCAGTGGGGAAGACAGAAACCCTGGAAAGCTGGAAAAGTTCAAAGCCTTCCAGGACTGTATTTTTACCTTTTCCATACCTGTAAGCCAGCCTTGCAGAAACTGAGAAACATCTTAGAGAAGACATGTTACTCTTACAAGGTAGTGATAGTAATCCTGCATCCTGAACATATTCAAATGAAGATCTTGTTTCTGTTTTCCTTTATGGCTTTTATGTTTAGTTTTCTTGTAGTAACAAATGAGAGGGACTCTCCAGATTATCTGCACTTTGCAGTCTCTCTCAGAAGGCCTTTTGCAGTTCACTGATACTGAATCTTCATTTCCCTAACTTCAGCAGGTTAAACGTCCTGTGGAAGGTAATAATTTTGCAACCCTCCCTCCAAAGTCTCCTTCTCATGGTGGGACAGGTGACGAGGATAGTTTTGGTCCCCGTAAAGCCAGATCTTCGTTTGGACGAGGCTTTTTCAAGATAAAAAATAACAAGAGGACCGCGAGTGCCCCCAATCTGGGTAGGTATCATGCACCTGCATGTAGACTCTGTGCATTTTGAAGGGTCTTAACAACAGCTGTAGCTGTCTGAAGAAGTAGGAAGGCCAGCCTTAGTCTCACTGTGACTTGGTGGCACTTTTCTCAGTAGAATGTTTGGAAAATATCAAACAGCACCAAAAAACCCCAGAAAAAAAACCTCACTGATGTAATGAAGTATTTGACCTGTTTCAACCTCTGCTGCGATATCTCCCCTGGGACCTCGTAGTGGATCGCTGCTGTTTTGAAATGCTAGCTGTCTGGCCATAGTTCACACATGGGATTTGTGGGCTTTGTTTTCCCCTGGCTACATCCTCAGTTTATCTTTACTAAGATTTTCAGATGTACAGAAATGAGGCAGCAGCACTCAGTCTTCATCTTTATTTTATGTGTATTTAAGCAGCCTAGCAAAAGAGATGGTGACAACAGGAACAGAATTGACACGTTATTCAAGCTCATGTTGATTTTTGGACCTGTAATGGAGGGGGGGGGTTATTTTGGTATTGTCATTTGATTACATTTGCACGTGACAAAGAAATAAACAAAATGTTCTGCTTAATGCAGAAGTCGCTGTTGCCACCAACTGAAATCCTACTTGCATTCACTGCTCTGCTATAGTGGTCTTTCCACTGTTCCAGTTCAAGCATCACGTGAGTCTGTGCATCAGATCTACTGCCATTCATCTAAAGTTTTTGGCTTTCTCTTGCACAAGATTTAGGAATTTAGCTCTACCTTTCAGAAGCCTGAAAGGGGATAGCTTCTGCTTTGTTGAGCAGAAGAGTCTCCTGTTCTTACTTACTCAAAGACAATTTTAGACTTCTGTTCAAAAGAAATAACATACCTACACATTTATTATACGTTGCCCATATTTGCCTGTGACATACAGTATGGGAACTTGCTAGCTTACTTGGAATAGATGTACATATACATCTACAACAATAGATGTTGTACCCTATTCTGAGGGTTAGACTCTTTGCTTTGGTTTATTTCATGTGTGCTTTTGTGTAATCACTTGTTTCATCCTGAAATTAATTTGCCTAACAAAGTGGAGTACTTGTGGCTGTCTTAGAGGACTGGAAGATGGGCCATCTAGATCAGGGTCCTGTGAATTTGAGTAAATTATTTCGTTACTGAGATTTCAGTGCTTCCATCTGTAAAGCTGGTGTCCAGATACTTGCCGCTTCATGGGAGCCTACCTGAGTCATCTCCCCAGTGTGTCATGGAGCAAGTGACCTCCCTGCACCAAAGTGACTGTGGTGTTGTTTCACCCTCTCCACCACAGAGCTCTACTGCATTTCTTTTTTGTGAGAGGGGGATTAACAGTGAATTGGTAATCCCAATCTCTGTGTGAATTCAGCATTGCGTGTGGCGCATGCGTCTCATGTACCTCCCTCCTTTTGTCTTGTATTTTGCTGACGTAAGTTTTGAACTGTGTTTTACCTTGTCCCTCTGCGTGTTCTTTCCCGTTGTGCTGCGTGTGGTTATGTGCGTTGTTTGGATATCTGAAGATCGCAGTCGAAGTGCAAGTGCACCTACTTTAGGTATAGTAATCCTGCATGTCTGCCTGTACCAGCGCTGTGTTGTGACTGCTGCTAACAGCTGGTTATGGCCACACACTTTTCAGACAAGAACTAGACACCAGAGCTCTGCATCAAAACTTCTGTCCATCACTAAAAGGAGTTTTCATATAACATCTGTCCTCTGCTGAAAGTCAGCTGCACCATTTCTCAGTAACTGCTACTAATGAGAGAGATTGCGGGTTAATTTGCAGAGTCCTTTGCCGTAACTTTGAGCACAAAGTTACCCACAGACTGAGGTAGCAGGTGAGCAGCAGTGATGTTTAAATGCTGGACGCACCTTTGTGCTGTCATCTGTCCTGGAGTCCCTAGAAGAGCTTAAAGGGTGGCAAAGCAGGGAATGAGGTATATTTCCCAGGCGTTCACTTAGGGGAGTTCTGGGGGGAAGGATACGTAATTCCTCTTCTAAGATGTAGTTTATTATATAATAAACCAATGAGAAATAATTGGGGCAGATGGGGAGGGAGCTATTCAGGTAGTAAAAACCAGTCTTGTGTTGTGAGTGTTCCCTGGGTAGTTCTGGTAAGGGCAGGTAAGACCTGCAGGGTCTTGCCTTAGCAAGCAGAGCTGTGTCAGTTGGGGTGGTTGTACAGCCACCCAGTGTGCCCCTCGGTGACAAAGTGCTCTGGGCCCTCTCGGTTTCCTGCGTGGCCCCTTAAATGTTGACTGTTCTATGGGGTTGTGTCAGTGCATGAAAGGGAGTGAGGTACAAGGAGCAAATGTTGCAATACCCGCAAATCTCTGCTACTAATGCACCCAGCCTTGTCCTGGTATTCTCTCTCTAGAATGCTCTTTAAATGTGTTTTTTCTAAGCTAGCACTTTTTCTTATACAAGTAAAGCAAAAACCACAAACGCAAAAGCCTGGTTTGACATTAGTATTGTCTCTCACTGGCAGGATCCCCATATTTGATAATGGTCAAACCAAAGTGCCCGGAAATAATCTTTTACATGACCTTCTTGCTTCACTGCAAGGTTTAACATCTAAAGCATCGATGGAAAATGGGACACGTTCAGATGTATTCTGGCCGAATCATTTAAACTTTGCCCGGCAGAAAGATAGGCTGGCAAAGCCTGCAGTTTGTTGCTGTTCGTGGCACATTGTGGCCACCTCAGCATTAACTCTGTGACTTGAGACCATATGTCCCAGCAATATATGCTCTACCTTAATTTACCTAACTTGTTTGCTTTTCTCCTGGAACTCTGAGAGTCAATTTCAAAAACAAATGATGGTCATCTAATTACACAGCCATGTTAAAAGATGGTAAAAATGGTTACGGGCCTGACTGTCAGCCTGCTGCAGGCTGCCTTGCCATGGTTGCTTCATCTGAACAGGCTCATGCTGTCATTGTTCCCCAGCAAGTAAGTGGCATAAACTCCACATGGTAGTTTTATTCAGCTATCTGGCACTTGCTGGCACATCTCTGCTTACGTAGAGTAGTAGATACTGCAATTCTTTTAGTTTTCTTTTTAAATGATCTTAAAATAGTTTTCTTCTTTGTTAGTTTAGCTTTTGTGACAACTTCCCTTCTGGGGACAGGAGCCCTCAGGTTTGTTGTCATAGAAAACAACAGCTACATATCAAAGATTCAATGCCTTTAGAGTGGGTGGTAGTGTTCAGGGTCTCTAATCAGAGATGCTTTGTGCATCACTCAGAAGATCTAGTTCAGACAGAGCCTAAACTCCATGGTGTTTCTCTGCAGAGGAACAAAATGTTCCACAATTTGCAGAAGCTAGGGGAAGAGGGCCCTCCTGCTCCTGGGGCAGGAGTTGTTTGTTGCTGGAACTTCCTGGATGGGGAACTTATGGAATACTGTGGGTTATTAGGAAAGATGCCTGCAGGGAAATTATTTATTTTTCTGTGCTTTGGGGACACTCCTCTTTTGGTTCCCTGCCATTGCACTGAATTGTTTCTGGGCATCCATGTGCCTTGGCTCTGTCTGTGAAAGGACTGTAGGAGCAACCCCCACAGAACAGTAAACTTGGGATTTAATTCACTGATAGATTCATGAGGTGTATTTTGCCCACCTTACCTGCAAGGCACTTAACTGGCACAGAGCATTGCATTGGAGTGTTCCCAGTCAGGCCTATGAAGGAGCAACATGTGTTGTTTCTCCTGGATTTTCCCATCCCTCTCTGCCCCGTTTTCTTAACATGGTGGCTCTCAATAATTTTAGCAAGAGTCATTCCCAAGTTCAGGAGTGTGTCTGTACAGTCCTGCACAAGTGGGTCTTGATGGGGCTTTTGTTTTCTAACAGCTGAAACAGAGAAGGGATCTGCAGATCACTTGGATCTGGCTGGCTTGCCCTCTCGCCCAAAAGAAGCAGATAGTCTACAGATGACACCACCTTCTCCGGATTCCAAGAAAAAGGCCAGGGGGATCAAGAAGTTATTTGGAAAGTAAGTAAAAGATACAAAATGACCGTTCTCCAGAGCTGGGGCTTGCACGGGGGCTTGCTGGGAACACATCTTCCCTTTTTCCCCCTCCAGCATGTGGCTCTATGGTTTTCTGTCTCAAGACCAGGAGCCACTGTGGCATTTGAGAGAGCTAACAGTAGGTCAGTGGCAGATAGAAGAAGAGCTACAAACCCTGTAGGAGATCTTGCCTATATTGGTTGCAGTAGTAGCAGCATGCCTTTTCCTTAGCCAAATGTGAATATCCTTTCTTCCTTTAAACTAGACTTAAAAGAAGTCAGTCTACCACCTTCAACCCAGATGACATGTCTGAGACGGAGTTCAAAAGAGGAGGGACAAGAGCAACTGCAGGGCCACGACTGGGCTGGTCTCGAGATCTGGGGCAGTCTCACAAGTAAGACGAGTGGTGCAGAGCGTGCTGGTGCTTGCCCTCCTGGCAGCTCTGGCCGAGCACAGGGTCCAAAGGAGAAGCACTGTGCAGAAATGAAATGTCCCCTCTCCTGGCAAATGGAAACCTGTGGATCCGGGCCGTTTCCTCCTTTGAGAGATGGTCTATGCAGGGCTGAGGTTGGTTGGGTCGTGGGGTCCTGCTGCGGAGCGGAGCCTTCCTTGGTCATGGCTTCACAGGGGCGCAGCTGTGAGGCTGTGTGAAGCAAGGTGTGAGCCTTCACATGGCAATGACAGATATTCCTCTGGTACATTTCCTGCCGCACTTCTGGGGATTAAAGGCTGAAGTGAAACATTATGGTCTCACTTCAGAGTTTTAGCCACGCTAGGTGGCAGGGGTGGTTCTCAGTAGCATTAATAGACCGTGTTTATTATGATAGTGGCAGGAGATCAGCAGCAATCAGTGCTGATCGCTGCTGATCGTGATCTTCATGGTGCTAACAGTTCAGAAGTAGAGATACCCTCTTCCTCACAAGGCTCACCTAACAGCCGACCGTGATGCATGTTCTCCCCTGGCAATTGTCCCAACTTCCACAAAATACTTGTGAATTAGGCTTAGGTTTTGGTTTTATCATTATGTATAAGAACAGGCAATTTGAGGCACGGGATTTATCAATCTTTCTTTGGTAAAATCTGTAGTGAGCTGGACATGCCTTTTGCAAAGTGGACGAAGGACCAGGTTTGCAGCTGGCTCCAGGACCAAGGGCTAGGCTCTTACATAAGTAATGGCAAACACTGGATACTGTCCGGGCAAACACTTCTACAGGCTTCTCAGCAGGATCTGGAAAAGGTGAGAAACACTGGAAACACTACTTTCAGTTAAACGTACAAAAAAATTGCTATTTCTGTGCATGTAAACCATGTCTGTAAGGTGCACCCAGTAAAAATAAAAACATAAACAAGATGAGTGTTTAAAATACTGTCATCTGCAGTGATGCCAAATCCATTTCTTTTTAGTTGAAGTTTCATATAAATTTAATGCTCTGTAATGAAACTAGTAATTACAAATATGTGATTTAACTTCATTAAGCATGGACATATTAATTGGCTATGCCACCTTCTAAAAATATGCGTGCAAGAGTGCCTCATTATCATGGGTTTGTAGCCCTGATTCATTAGGACTCATATATGGTACACTTTTTATGCCTGTGTGAGAAGGGTGTAAAAAGCTGCTCATATGGTCTGATGGTATTTTCTGCCCAGTTTACACAAAGAGGAATGAGGACCTGTTACACACAGGGTGATCAGTGTCTTTGTCTTAAATCATTAATTGTTTGTCTTTTTTCTAAAACTAGAAACAGATAAAAATTGATTCAATTTATACTTTTAACCCACAGTATTTGCTAACATTTGAATTTTCAGCTTCTAAAAAATCCCTCTCCTCACCGAATAGTAAGCTCATTTTCTCAGTTAGGCAGTAAGCTGATTCAAAGTTGTGGTTATACTACAATTGGAATAAGGAAAGTATATGAACATAGTGGCTTGTAATAGTGTTATCAGAGATAACATTAACTAGCGAGCACTGGTGAAATTGTATAGGGGGTTGAAGAGATCCTGGAATGGCTGCCGTTGCAACTAAATTGGGGCAGGTGTTATGCATTTGGAACCGATATTAAGTTTTGGTAATTCCTGTGACCTTCATATGCTCTTAACTAAATAATTCTTTTAACCTTACCTCCCTAAGTGGGAGGGAAGTAATCCTATCAAGTATTTTTCTGAATGCTGACATGGTTTATATTGTGGGATTTTTTTAACCTGGTATGAGAATATTGTGGCTGACGTTTTCATACACTTTGGAATCCACCACGTTTTGAAATTAATCCACCACAGTGAGTGGGTCTTTCCCTAGTGCTGAACATGTGCTAAAATGATGCTGATATTCAGCAAACAGAAAATGCACCTGCCAAGTCACCAGCAAGTGCTGTGTGCAGTGACTCTGAAACCATTTGTAATTCAGCAGAGGGAGAAATAAAATACAGTATTGTCTTTAGGTTTGCTGCTTTCATTCCTTTCACAGGAGCTTGGGATAAAGCACCCATTGCATCGGAAGAAGCTTCAGCTTGCTCTGCAGGCACTCGGATCTGAAGAGGAAAACAATCATGGAAAACTGGATTACCACTGGGTTACCAGTAAGATTTTTATTACATACTGAAGCAGTAACTTTAGGTAGGGGTTCCTAATCATGGCTAATTTGGGGCTCCAGGAGTATGGGAAGAACACTAACCGGTCCTAGGTAACTTGGCTACCACACTAACATGAGTGTCTGTCTCTGCCTTAGGGTGGCTGGATGACATTGGCCTCCCCCAGTATAAGACCCAGTTTGATGAAGGAAAGGTGGATGGCCGAATGCTCCATTACATGAGCGTGGTGAGTAAATGGCTTTTCTTTTCCTGACATCTTTTTCATGTTCTTGGTTTCTCCCCACTTCAATGCATGCTGGCATACCTCCAGATAGCCAGTAAAGACCAGGTGAGACTAGAGAAACCTGCTTTCACTATGCTTAGATATTAAATGCACATAACACCCTCCAACCTCTCAATCCTAGCCTCCCTGTTCCTCCTGCTCCCTGTGGGTCAATTTGCCAGTGACGGCAACCTTTTTTGCACCCCACAGCACAAGCAGCCGTGTCCTACCATGCACTTCTGTGAACAGCCTTCTCACCTTCCCACGCTCACCTCCTCTCAGCTGCCCCCAAGCCTTTCCCGGCAACAGCCCCAGCGCCGAACGCACTCCTTGCCCCTGCTGTATATAGGAGGGAAGAGGGGTCCAGGCAGCAGCTGGCCCCCAAGAGACAGCTGGCTGCAGCTGGGAAGGAGGCACCACCATTGCTACCTCTCTTCCCCTCAGCCCTCCCACGGGCATGGCCACTGGCCAAATCCCGGCTGGCCCCACAAGCGGGGTGCCCAAGGGGCTCTGTGGCTGCTTGGGCAGCTCTCGGGTCTCAGACAGCCATTCTGTCTGTCCAGGGAGAGCAGGACCAGACGGGCGTCTTGAGGGGTCCAGTGTCTGCAAAGAGCCAGAGCGCTGGATCATGGTGATCTGGCTTGTAGCTTCCTAGAGCAGAAAGTCGGTGCCTGTCCGGAGACCAGCAGACCATGTGTGCCTTACTCTGGGCTTGTGTAAGAAGTTTTAAAGAGGAACATAGAAGTGCCACATGGTCGGCGTCTCTGCCTGTGAGTTTTGCCCCAGATGACTAAATCTACTGAAAGGAAGCGAAAGTTGGAGCTTACTCTTACTCGCTTTTGCAGCATTGTAGAGGCTACGCCTATGCACATGTAATGTACCAAAAGTACAGACTTCTCTCCAACAGCTAAACATCTTGTGTGTCCCACTGGACTTCCTGACAATAATTTCAAAGCTGTTGAATGGCTCATAAATCAGGTCTTCAAATTTTCTGGGTACTTGTAGGGAGACAGCTGAGGGAGGTTAGTGTCAGAGGCATCGCTACTGGTGAAAGGATATGCCGGAATGCCGTATTTGCCTGTGTGCTTCATTGCAGTGTTTAAAGGGCCCCTTGAAACTGTAGTAGGTGTCCTGTGTTAAGCTAATGCTAATAGCTGTAACCTATAGAAAACAGAAGGCCTGCTACTACTACTCACCTGCAAGTATTTCCTATATTTTTGCCAGCTTTAAAGATACTATCTTAAGGTGGAAGAGCAAACATAATACGCAAGAGCCCAGAGTCATGCATGAGAAATGGGCAATCTTGTGCTTAACAGTTGTGCATGACACTGATGTGCTCAGGCAGCATTTGTAAGTACACAAAAGTGTGCAAATTCTGTGGTCGCAGTTCATGCAGCTGGGCCTTTGCTGTTCAGGTTGTTATTAATTAATAGAAGTAGGTTAAATTTTTTTCTTAAGTGAGCAAACATTCGCTCTGCTTACCTATTCATGTGGATGCTTAGGTGAAGAAAACCCAGGCAATTTCCTTTGAAGAAAATTGCAGTTTTAAGAGCCAACTTGTTTGAAAACAGGCTACTTTTAACAGCTTTTGCATAATGTATTTCAAAATGCTTAGCACCAGCGTCAGCTCCCCACTTTACTGCTGGTCAGGTGAAGTCAACCCAGCAGGTTTCCTTTGTGTGAGGTCTCAGGTGAGATGAGATAAGACCTTTGTTCTTCTCTGGAGACAAAAATGCAAACTAAGCATCGCTAATATTAATTCCTTCTGTATAACAAAGAGGAAATCAGTCACACTCCTATTCTCTCATGAGCCATGCCATTGGCAGAGTACAAGTTAGCTTTTTATGCCATATTTGCATGTATTTTGTACAGGCTTTACAATTGCACCAGGAGAAAGCCTAGGGTTGATCCATCTAACTCTCCTACTGTAAGACAAGCACAGCACTGCTGAGGACCTGCAGCTGTTGCCCAGAACTGACATGCCTTGGCTACCTGGCATGACTTTGCTGTTGAGTCCATTTTGGTCAAATGTTAAATACTCGGTGCTTGTGTAGTGGGGTTTGGTGTTTGTTTCCTTCAGGTTTTTTGAGTTCGGACATTAATATAAAAGTAGGAGGCAGTTTCTTTCTTCTGGTTCTTAAGTCTTGGAGATCTGATGCCAGTAAGCTCCATTGAGCTTGATCTTGTGTTGAGAGACTTTGCTACCAATGTATTAACCGGATGAGAATTGAATGCAGATAAGACGCAGCATAGGCTGTAATGTATGGGAACTTGTATTATTCAACAGTCAGTCTTTTTTTTATTAAAAAAGAAAGAAAAGTGAGAGGTGGGCAGAGAAGGGATGTGTAGCAGGAGCTTTGCCTTTTAAATAGGTATTCTTCCTGTCACTTCCCTTTAATTGTAGATCACTAGGGATATTTTTAGACAGCATTTAACCATCAAATTATAACAACAGATTCAGTGTAAACAACGAACTAAATACAACTGTATGCAAAGTATGAAAGTGTCCTGGTTTCAGCTGGGATAGAGTTAATTGTCTTCCTAGTAGCTGGTAGGGTGCTATGTTTTGAGTTCAGTA
>JANXJC010000023.1:351623-383745 GCA_027564655.1 Leptodon cayanensis
CCAGCAGCTTCTTACAGAAGCCACCCCTGTAATCCCCCCCCGCTACCAAAACCTTGCCACTCAAAGCCAATACACCTGTGAAGGTCCTGACTTCTTGCAGTCACATAGCATTACTAACAAAAGTGTCTTTTGGCCCAAGGAGGTTCAAGCTGTGAATGCAGTGCCTTTAGGACCTACTCTGGCACAACTGTCCTCTCCCAACAGGGCACGTTCCTCCCGTGCTCTGAACATGTCAGGTGTAATCAAGCAGTTACTTATGTGCTGCATTTAATTGCCACTCTGTTGTGGCATACAATGAATTTATTATTGATTCATTATTCATTATGTGTCTTTTGTAGATGGAAGATTCAGAAGGGACAGTGAGGCAAATAGGAGCATTTTCTGAAGGCATCAACAACTTGACAGTAAGGCTTAAAAGTGGGGTCTGTGGAATAAGATCTCTATTTATGTAAGATGGGTATAAACCCCTTGGCAGTCGCTAGTATTAAACAGTGATGCTATTTAATACAAATACACTAAGTACAACTTTTGTTTGCTATTCCTGGCTCTGTCAAGCAGCTGAGGTTTGTAGTTTTGGGGGCAATTGTTTTGATCGATGTCAGTGCATAGCGGGACCTCGTCTTTGGATAGAGCAAAGCGCCACGGGTCTCTGAGGGCTAGAGTATATAAAATACTGTGCAAATTATGGGTAATAGTGAAGCCTCATCAGAACTAGGGGTCCACTGAGGTCCTTTGGTTTTTGTGCAGGACAGGGGAAAAGAAAAATCAGCGGTTCAGGAAGATACCCGCCCATCGTGGCGCGGAGGTTACCCCAGCTGGGAGTGGTGGCCCGCGGTCACCAGCTCTCCTCACTGGCTACCCACCCTCCGGGGAGGGCAGAGCACGTGGCACCCAGCTCCAGGCTGGTGGCTTGCCCTTGGGCGGCGAGTTGCTAGCTGAGGGTTGTGGCACGTTTTCTGGGTGGAAGCTCAGCCCCAGCCTGCACTCCCCGAGGCGTTTGGGCCAGCAGACAGCAGTGAGCTCGTTTTTCACAGTGTGGGTGAAAAACGTCCTCAGCAGAACAAAGCGGTGGCTGGCAGGGCTGACGGTGGTGTGTGCTCCCGGGCACAGGACTGGACCGTCACAGGTGCCTGATTTTAGTTGTGAGGGCCTGAACCTTGACTTTTCCCTCCTTTCCTTTCTAGCACATGCTGAAAGAAGATGAGATGTTTAAAGACTTTGCAACTCGCTCTCCTAGCACCAGTATAACAGATGAGGACTCCAACGTGTGACAGTCACCACCAGGCACTGACAAAGGCTCACTTTCCTATGTGCAAGAAATGTCATCACTATACGTGACGGGCAGCAGATCATGTACATTACATTGCTCTTGCTTCTGTTTGTTAGAAGTAATGTTGGGGGGTGGAGAATTTTTAGGAAAAAAAGGAGAAAAAAAAGGTGCCTACTCCAAAGTTGCCATAAGAAACACCCAGACACTGGTGAATGGTAATTGTTTTTACTATATTTAATGTACAAACTGGTGATACATTTCTGAGTGTTGCATTTAAATTGACATGATATGGTAGTGCTCCTTTTGCTTATTCACAGCCTCAGATAATCATTTATACTGTTTCAAAAGAACAGAAGAAGTTAGGTAGAAGTATTGCATCTGTAGATATCATGCATCACCTTTCTCTAGGCTCTCAGCTGAAAAAAGATGCTACTGCTCTTTTTCAAGTGCATTTGTTTGGCACAAATACCAGTTCTGCCCTTCCTACAGTGTGCAATGTAGGATTTTAGTCATCCATGCCCTGCATAAACTCCCCAGTAGCTCTTGACTGTTGCTCTTACTTTTATACTGTTTTATTAAAAAAAAAAAAAAAAAGAAAAAAGAGAAGAAAAAGAAAAAAGAAGTTTATGAAGTACATATAAAAGCAAAAATTTAAATTTCGTGAGATAAAATGATGGAAAGTTCGAGGTGTGGGGGAAGGGGAGAGGGTTGTAAAAAGAAATTATGCCAGTTTGCATACCAGCTGGTTACTGGAAAAGGCAGGCTGACCTTTGGAACTGTTTGCTTTCGTGCTTTTTACAAAGTGCACAGTTTAATGATCTTCCATTTGGGATGAAACAATTATAAAGCATGTTTCTTCTAGCAGTGACTTGCACGGAAGCTGCACATTTTAAAACGTCTTCTTTCTTGTTCCCAGCAGCAGTAGTTATAGCATTCAAACAAGGTTATTAACACTTCTGTGATTTAAAAAATTTCCTTGAAGTTGAGAGTACTCCCTGCATATGGAAGGGATATTTCTGTGCTGTGACTAATGTAAAGATGGTGTAGTTGCAAAAAAAATAAAGTTATATAGAGAAATGTATAGGAAATATATTATTTCATAATATTAAACCTAAGGTGGGACTTTTCCTCCAAAATTCAAGTATCAAACATGTTGCTCATCATTTTACTTTCTTAAAGCACAGCTCCTCTGGTTTTGAAGATCATCAGATTTTAAAAATCCTAACTAGCCAGTGGAAATCTTTTGTCAGACTTTCGGTATTGCAAGGTGTACTAGCCGAATGCAAACAAAAAAAAGTAACTCTGTTTATTACAGTGGTCATTTGTATGGTGTTGAACGTTGCATGTATTTTAGCACAATGGCATGAAGCTTCTTTGCTTTGTAAAGGCAAAAAAAGTGCAGCTGGAACTGTTCCTTGTGGTGGTGTGTTGCTTTACCAAGTGTTTGTCACTCGTTTCATTGCTCTCCTTGCTGGAAGTGAGACCGTTTTGAACACGTTGCTGGCGTGGTGCAAGGGATGGTAGATTTGCATTGACTTTGTGGGTATTTCTGAAACACTATTAACAAAGCTAGGAAAGGAAGAAAGGTTCTTTCAGGGTCTTGCAGGGAGCTCCCACCAGATGTTGGGGTAGATTGGAGACATGTTCCAGCATTATATTATTGAAACCTGATAAGCTATTACCAGCCTGGTTCTTTGAAGGATGTGCAGTGTAGGCTATTATTTATGTACCCAGATGAAAAATGTGGTGTGGACTGGTTGTGTTACACATAATATGAAGCTCTGCCATTTTCTCTTTGGTAACTGGAGCCAGGCAAACAATCCATAATGTGTGGTTTGCACTGCTTGCCATTTTGTCTACAAACAGATCACAACTGGTGCTTTATTCAATATTCCTGACTAGTTCCTGTCTGCAAATAATTTGCTTTCTGTCGTTTCTTCCTCCGCAGTCTTGGGGGTGTTTGAGCTGTTTTATTCAGGCAGAAATACTACATTGTGTAATGCCTGCTGTCAGCTTTAGGGTGCAGATGCTTGGGATGTGAATTCAGGGCTTGCTTTCTGTGAATACTCTGCAATACAGTTATTATTTACACGTAGGTTGAGCTTAAGACCCTGCTCTCCCAAATGCTGCAGAAGCACTGGGAAGATGTGGTGCAGGCTTCTGAGCAAAATTATTCCTCCAGATTAGCTCTCACTAGGTGCTGGCTCGCAAACATGATGGGATGTTCACAGGGGGGAAAAAAAGGAGGGCTAGTGGTACAATATTATGTGCTGAAATAGGCACAAAAAAATACTTTCCAATTTCTCTTTAGGCCAGTGCTATTAGCAAGCATACCAACAACGGCAGATGATGGTTTATTTAAGTCCAGTGTAAGTAGCATTCTGCCCCAAACAACCCTTTCCTGCATTCCCTGGTTGGAAGCCAGGTCATCCCCTCAAAGCTGCTTATCATCTGAACCTTGGCTATTTTATGGGGGTAGAATATGAAAGTAAGTGATAAAAGTCAGGAAGTTTATGAGCATAGGTGCACACAATTGATAACCGTTGGGGTATTTTAATTTGTGCGTGTTTGAAGAGGGCAACTTAACTACTGTGTATTGCCATGTAAAATCCAATAAAGTCTGTGGAAAATGCCAAGTGTTTCTGGAAGCTCATTCTTTTTTAATTTATCCTCTTTTTTCCTTTTTATTTTCCTAGGAAGCTCATTTTGTTCTAATTAAAAGACAAAGGAGGGAGAATTTTTTGTGGACTCATGAGTTTGTTTGTCAGTAGTGCCTGCAGAAGGACTAAGGTAACAGCTAAGAAATCAGCTACCCCAAGTCTTTTTACATATTTCTGGGATCCAGATTTGAACCATCTTGGGCTGTTCGGTATGGTGTGATGAGAAAGCGCTTCCCTGTTGCTCGGTGTGTGCTCCTCAGGGAGTCCTCGCAGGGTGCTGAAGGAAGGACCAGCTCTGGCCCTTCTTGCTGTAAAGGGCCATGGTCTCTCTGGTCCCAGGTGTCATTCCCTTCCCCGTGCCCTTGCAGCCCTCAGCAGTCATAGGAGGTCCAGCTACTTTGCCAACAGGAGTTGAGCTTCCCCAAACTGCATTTTGTTGCTGGGGTGCAGGTACAAATGATGATCAGTGTTTTGCCTGGTGTGGCCCAGATAACGGACCAGAAGATGCAGAACCCCTATTGTGAACTTCGTTTCTGTGGTTTTGTTCATCAGCTCAACATTTCAGTGGGAACACTGAGGATAAGCACCTTGAAACCTAGAGTATAATAAACTTCTGTTGTCTCTTTATTTACAGTGATGAGGAAAAGGTAGATGTGTATTGATCAAGAGCCTATGGAGATTAAACCCAGCTTTTTTCAGTTTGCTTAAATTACATGTATGCTTAGGAATGGAGAAGTAATTCAGAATAACTTCTGGAATTACTCTTCTGATTCCCATCCACTAGGTATTGTTGCATCCTGGCTTTACCTTTAGGAGAGAAGTTGCACTTTCCCTACCTGCATGCTTTTTATATCTTGCACCGCTTTGTTGTTATGAATTTTTAGTGCACACGTTATGCTTCACCTTAGTATTTTGGCATTTTCATTTGCAGCAAGAGCTTTTCCTACTGAGCCTCTTTATCCACAGTTGGGAGGAAGAAGATAGTGCTCTTTGAGGCAGCTAAGAAGCAAAATCATCTAAGTTACCAGTAGATTTGGAGCAGTCGTCAGCAAGGAGAGAGTATTAGGTGCCGGGGAACCCTTGAATAGAAAGGAAATTAGAGTTACGGTCAGAGATAACAGGAGAAGAAGCAGCGTGCTCCCTAATCATAGCTGTGAGAAGGTGATGAAGGAATGGAGATGGGCCCATGACACATTTGAAGACCTGTGGAAGAAAAGACACGTAATACGTAGGACATAATCTGTTTCTTAGAGAGAGGGACCCAAGGGCAGCAGCGGGACTGACCAGCCTGTGCACCTGAGAAGGTGTTTCTCTGGGTTGGCAGGAGTACAAGAACATCTGTAGGCAGAAGGAGAGAGACATCAAATGAAGATGTTTCAAGCAATGAGAGTAAAGAGGGCAGAGAAAGACATATCCTCGACTCTTTTTTCATTCATTCAGAATGAAGAGGAGGAGCAAGAGCAGCTCTCAGCAGGACAGAGCCTGTTTCTAAGAATGGTGGTGGGATCGCGGGCCAATGAAGAGACCATAGCGGTGCATTTTGGCACCAGCAACATCCAGAGCTGAACAGGGCTGGCTTCTGCTGTAGTGGTAACATACGTTCCAGCTTTCACAGCTAGGGAGATGGGATTTTGTAAGATTAGGAAGCTTGTTTATTTGTAGCTGTATTTGCTAGTTGTGGATGGTGGCGCGTTGACTGTCCAAGCTTCCCTGAGATAACGCAGTTACAGGCAGCAACAGCACGAGCTTCTCAGTTGAGCCAGAAGTCCAGCTGATTCCGTGTGCATTGCCATGGCACAACTAATGCCACTGACAGTAGCAGCAGTTGATACTGGGATAGAGGCAACAGTCCATCAAAAAAGACCACTGCGTCATTTCAAGCACCCTGTAAAAGTCTTCAGGTTTGTATGCATACCCTTCTCTGGGTGATTAAAAGAAAAAGGTTGTTTCATCTCCAGGAAACACCCAGCACCAATCGAATGGCTTCTCTGTAATAGTCCTAGAAAGGAGATCAAAGGAGATAAGATCAGACTGGAATGAGGTAGCATCAGCTAAAGCACTGGTGCCAGAGCTAACAATAAGGAAAACAAGCACAGATTAATTAAGTAGGCGTGAAAGTTACTGGGCCTGTTGGGCTGGCCACTGCTCAGTCAGCTGTGGAGAAACACAGCCAGGAGAAAGCCCATCAGCCCTGCGGGACGGCAGCTTGCTCGAAGACCTCAGCTCTACTGCTGCCATGACCTTCATCTGGAAGGCAACAGGTAACCATGTGCATGCTTAATAGGTCTGGCTGAGCCCAGCACCTACAAAGCCTTCGCTGGAAAAGGAAGGGACTTCCCTGAGGCAGTCTGCATGTGGAAACGACCTCCTCCTGCACAGAAAATGGGCCAGAAGGTCTCACACAAGGACAAGCAAGAGACCAAGACTGAAACTCTGGTCATCTGTGAAGTCTTCAGCCCAGGTATGATCCATGCATCTCAAAGGCTGAAGGACTATCTTGGTTTCATGGATCCTCAGAGCAAATTCCAGCCAGCCACAAACACACTGAGTGAGATCGTTTTGGTCAACTTCATCAGCTTCTGTGTGGAAAAGGGAGTGGAGGAACGTGTTGTGACCAGCAAAACGACCAAGCAGCAGTCCTCCCTGTTTGGGGTGGTCTGTATTTGGACTCTGTCTGGAGCTGACAAGCAAATCAAACTTCCTATCGCTGTGCAGGCTTTACAGCTGGCTGAGCTTTTCCTGTAGCGCAGGCGGCCCCGCTGAGGCCGTGGAGGACTGCTGCCGCCGGGGAGCCGTGCTGGCAGATGAGTGCTTCCAAAACAGGAGCGGGTTTGAGAAGCTGGAGGAGTTCTGCCGCGTGGTGGGATGGGACTGCCTGGGCTTGTTCATCATGTCCGGTGTGCCAGGGAAGCCCAAGGCCATCCGAGGAGTCATGCTAGACAGCATTGCCAAGGAGGAGCAAAAATGCTGCCTGTTGGGCAGGAAGGCACTACGGCAATTTGTCACCAGTACTGACAGCTTCCTGCCCACAAAAGACATGCTGGAAAATTGCCTCGGTGCAAAAAATGGAGCAGAAGAGGTGGGCAACGTGTACATAAACTTTCTGTAAACCACTGGTTAACGGCAGTGGCTCTCTGTATGCCAGCACCAGAGGCTGTGTGGGGCTCAGCTCTGCCGCTCTCGCGTTTCTTGCATGCCATTCCCTCCACCCCCTTATTTCCCACCTTCCCCTCCACCCATCACATTCCCTTAGCTCCTGCAGAAGCCAGGCTGAGTCAGTCTCTCCAGGTTTTAAAACAACAGGATGTACCTGCCAGGAAAATGTGTTTATAGAAGGCATGTCATTTTTCCAGAACATTTTGTTCGCCAGACATTAAGTCTTGGCCAGAGCTGATGAAAGTTTTGTCACCCTGAGCCTTTGGGAGGCCATGGTTGATTTGACTCACAGCCTTTGTTTACTGTGTGGCAGATTTTTTTTTTTTTTCTGCAATAGGAAGTTGAGTCTGTAATAAAGAGAATGTACTGGTGCTGGTCAGAAGATTTGCATTGAGTGTGAAGGACAGTACTAGCGCTTAAAAACGCTGGTTTGGAGGACTGAGCTGGTTCCCAACTAAGAGGAAAAGCGCTTCCCTGTGGTAGAAATGGGCTATATGAGAAACCTATTAATTACCTGCCCCTTAAAAGTAGATCAGTGCCAGGCTACGGAGGGCCTTGGAGCTGTGCCCAAAATGCAGGAGTAGGATTGGTCCCAGCTGCAAAGGCTGTTCTTGCTGAGGGGCTGTGTCAGGTCATTGTGTGGCAAAAGGCAGTGGCAGGTGTTAAAGAAAACTTGGGGGGGGTAAAATCAACCAGGGAGACAAAAACCTGGCCCTGGAGATGCTGGTGGGTTTGTGCTTTTCAGGGCAGCAGGGGCAGCTCCTGACCACTGGTGGCAGAGAGCAAAAGTCTGGAGGAGGCAGAATTATTTCATTTTGAATTTGTTTTCAGTAGCTTAGCAGCAGATTGCATTTATGGACTAACTTATTCCATTTCCCCCAGCTTTCAGTGGACAAAGTGAGGCTTTTGGGTTGCACAATTGTGATTACTTGCTTTCAGCCACTGTTAACCAGTGAAAGAAGGCCTGATCAGTTTTTGAACTGGTAAACTCAGTTTTTGTTTATAGCTATCTGAATAGTTTTGTCAGTGCAAAACTCCTCTACCTGTAGTTTTCTTGTAATTTTATTCATTTTATTTAACAGAATAAAAATAATTTCAAAAGCTCATGCACATTTTACTATTTACTATTTGAGTTATAAGACAGGGCAGCTGCAACAGCTGAGAAATGAAGGCTGTTATTTACACAGCCGTTAAAAAAGGGCATAAAGAAGCTGCGGCATCAGTGCCAGAATTGTTTGCAGCTTTCCATGGCATAGGCACAGAGGCTGAAAGGTGAACTGAAATAAAAACATACCAAGAACTGTGACATTTTTGCTGAATCACAAACGTAGAGGGGGACAGAGAAGGGAGGCCTTTTAGTTTTGAAATAGTTCATTGAGATACAGGGTTTTTTTTAAGAGCTGGTGTCATTGTATTTTTTTTGTGTGTAGCAGGGGTTTGAGGGGATAGTTCTGGTGTCTTCCATAGAAAACATGCATACCTATGGTAATATGTGCAGAGCATAAGGACTCTGCACCCATTCAGGAAGGCTGGGGGATTTTTTGCCTGTTTAAAGTTACAGCATAACCAATACTGCAGCAGGATTGATTGGTTTGTAAAAAAGCACACCACCTCACCCCACCCTTTTTAAAGAAACTTTAATGTAAGAAGCATGATTAGCTTATCACAGGATACAGGTATCCACCCTACCTGGGTCCACCATGCGCTTCTGACTCAAGCAGAGATGATCTGGGCCCTTAATGCCAGTCCTTAATTACTCCAGGAGGCTGTCTGGCATCACCCCCCACCCCCCCCTTCTGCTCCCCTGTTGCAGAAGTGGCAGTGTGGTCTGTGTACCCCAAGCTGTATGCTACATAGACACTGCCTGGCAGGGGCCGTCCCATCCCTCAGCCACCCAGTGACCCCTCTCCTGCCCTTCCTCCCTGGGTGATCCATCACCAATGCACCCCCCACTTTCTTTTCTGTCTCCCACTCCCTGCTGTACAGAGATTTCCCTTCCACTGCTGCAAGGACTCTTGTTCTATGGTTAGCTCAGCACAGGATGCTGCTTGATAGCATCCACCACGAGCGAACAGTTGCAACAGAGATGATTTGGTTAGACGCTATGTACTTGCAGGAATTTGCTGCAACTAGCTGCCTGTGTATGCTCTTAATGCCCATGGCTGGGAGCCAGGCTCAGGCCAGAGGAGAACAGCGTGATGCAGGTGTCTTGTGTTTGATGCATTGGGAGTGCTGCATGCTGACTGTGGTAGAGCTGTTTAAAATCAGGACCCTGTTCTGTTAATTCAGACTGGGGAGTGGGGTGGCAGGCAGGGCACGATCCCCAGAGGCACTAAGCAAATGCTACTGCTCACCCGTTAGGCTGTTCAAGCAAGAAAAGTCAGAGATCCCTGGTGCTCCAATCCTGTCCTGCCCTTCCCCACTCACACCCAATGCCTATGTCTAAGAAGTTAACAAACACACGCAAGGGAGAGCCTGGCTGCTGCGCTGGCATTGCCCAGGCAACACTCCTCTTCCTGTTCACTTAGGCAGGATCAAGAAGAGAAAAGCTCAGGAACAACATGAGGCTCCTTTTCTGTAAATCAACTTATTTTTATCAGAAACTTTTGGAGAACACTATTAAACCCCTAAGGCAATATGTACTTCTTTACCCGTCATACAGTGCCTTGAAAGATTAAAGCGGAGCCCTCCCCTCAGTCATACAGGCAGCTGGGAAGCAGGACAGGTGAGGACTTGCTTAGGGCAAGCAGCCAGTTCACCGCATGCAGCCCAGAACCAAGAGCTGCTCGCAGCTCCGGCCCCGGTGGCTGTGACGGGGCCGACACCGGCACAGATGAGCAGACGCACAGCTGGGACTGCTGCGGCACCCCAACAAGTGCAGGCTCAAGACCCAGCTGCAAGAGTGAGATTAAGGACCAGCTCACTTCTTACCTCCTTCCTCTCAGATCCTCTGTTGCAACAGGAGCAGTATCCAGAGAAAGACCCCTGCCGTATGCAAGCATGCCTTTGCTATTCATGGCACGGGGATACCTGCCTTTGCACAGTGGTAAGTAAGTGGAGGCGACCTTCCTCTGGTAAAGCTAAAGCTGCAGCAGCCCTTTCAATCCTGTTTCTCTCAGGAAACACCTTTCATACAGGAGGTTCATGTTTCCCCAGGTGCTTTATAACATGGAGGTTAGTAGTACTCAGCACATCCTGCCAGAAAAATGGCAGAATACTCATATTTTCTGTAAGACAGACAGATGAATTGGCTCAGAGTAAAAAAAAAAAAAAAAAACAAAAAAAAACCCACAACACTAAAACCAACTTTAACACTGACTTGTTTCAATGCTACAGTACAGGACCATCAAGCCAAAGGGACTGTGACACAGTTTTGTTTCAGTAGATTATATAAAATCCCTTTTTATTTATCAAAAGGGCCTCACCGTCACAAGGAAGATGTACAAAATAAAGGTAAAAAGAGGAGACTGGAGTGATAAGGAGAAAAACAGACCATTTACTCCTTGACTCAGCATTCAAATACAACAGTTTTCACCAGACTCAAACAAAAGAAAGAAATAAGCACTTGGGTAAACAAATCTAATGCTTTCTCTTTTTTTTGAACCTTCACTTTATAGGGTGTTTTACAATTATAGTCTGTCTCTTATGAGGTTGAAGATGATGATCTGCTCAGTAACACACAGGTGATTCACCTGCAAGATACTTTATTTCTTACACAGATGTGAAAAAAGCCAGTAATTGAATAAGCAAAAAGTAATACAAAATAGTTGATGAGTAACCAGCTAGAGTTTTTTTTACAAGAAAACTTTATTAATTAAATACAATAATGAAAAAAATTTAAGTGTATCCCACAGTGATATAAACCAGCAGCAAGATAATTTCTCTCATATTTCTGCTTTTTGCCTCCTAAAAAAGGGACTGAAACTTACTTGAGGAGTAATTGAATTTTGGAGCATAGTATTAAAGAAAAGTTCAGAAGCGCACATCAAAAATTCAAGACTTCAGAGGCAAGTGTCTAATTAATAAAATTAATAACAGTAGTATCCATTTGAGGTTCCTTAAATTAACTGTACTATCTTTTTCTCCTTTTAATTCATGCTGGAAAATTAACCTTTTAAGTGCACAGTACCCATCTACTGTACAAACACAAGAGAAAAAATGGCAAGCTATAACCTCAGATACCTACCCGAACCTTTAAAAAAGTGGTATTATACACTGACATTTGTAGCTAACTAGCATCCACATTACTTCATATATGACTAAACATCCTTTCGGTCACTCTGATTTCATCACCAGAGCAAGATTTTTAGTTTCATAGATACTTTGCAGGACAGCTCTGATCTCAGCAGCATCTCTGCTGTTCAGAAGCAGAAGGTTTGGCATGCAAGATGCCTTAAGTTTACTAAAGGCTGCTGTAAAAAAAAGTGTATTTAAAAAAAATAAAAATCAGAGCTGTAATAAACAGCATCTAAGAAACAGTTTTAGATTCAGTGAAACCTCTGAATGTGCTGTCAGTTTGGTGACTTAAGGCTGTTCCCATGCATCCTTAGCAAGCAAAACCCTTTGGAGATTTGCCTGAGCAAGACACACAGGCGAGTCCCCCAACTATATACATATCGCATCCCAAGCTGGGCTACCTGCCGAAACCCACTCTGTCAATGAAACCTGAGCTCCCTTTGTTCTAAATCCATCTCTGGGAAACAAGAAAGTAAAACTAGATCCAGTTTTCACCCAGCATTTTTTTTCACTGCACAGGACATGCAGAACACATGCTTTTGTACTCCTATGGCACCATCCGCTATTTAAAAGTAAATGCAAAAGTTAGTTGGGTTTTTTTATTTTTTCAGTATTCCACACACATGCAAGCAAAAAATTCCAGCTATTTGTGGAACAGTGCACAAAGCTGCTTGCTTTCTGTAGCTTCTTTCATTGCCCAGGGATGAAAACTGCGACCAGCTGGAAAAGTGTTTCCATTTGAGAAGCTATTCCCAAATACAAAGCAAACAAATTTTGTACTGCTGTCTACCTCCCTGTTTTGATTAACAAGGCAGCTTAAACAACTTCAGTCATAAATGGTTAACTGTCACCCTTCGACTGAACAAGCATCTTCTTTAAGCTTCTGATGTTGCAAAGATTATGCACACAAGGCAAACACTCCTGGCCCTCATACTGTAAAAGCTCTGTTAAGTATTAAAATTTGGCATAAGCAAGGTGAATAATCCAGCACATTCTATATATTTTCATACTTCATACCATAAAATACTGCATATGCACAGTGTTAGGAAGTAGGATATTACTGCCATTTGATTACAGTGCTAAGAAAAGGTGTAAATGAGTCTTTACTGCCCTAAGCAGCTATACTGTCCTCGAGACAGAGTATACAATATAGCCAAGCACTAGGCATGACTACCGTTCCACAATACAGTCGTTTTTGTGCAACATACAGTACAGTTTTAGTACAGTTGAGCTTAAGTGTCCTACTTGCCAGAGATTCAGAAAAAATGAAGCATTTTTTAATGTAAATGTAGCTTCCCAGCACTGTGCATCAGCCATGTCTGTAGCTTTGTCCTGTTCCCCATTAAATGTTTCTTCTTCCCTTCTACACAAGATCACTGAATTATCATTCTTCTTCAGAAGGAGAACCTCATGTCCTTGGTGTAGCCCAGTTTATCCAGATTGGGAATGCAAGCATACTGGATCATTGGAGGAGGTCCACACATGAGGATCAGAACATCGTTTTGAGGTGGGGGCAGGTGGTCTCTGATCATCTCTTGGTTCACAAATCCTTGGCTGTACTCCCAATCTGTAAAAAAAATGAAAGTAGGGGAAGGGGAACAAGGGAAAAAGGAGGAAAAGATAGATACACACTTTAGAATGAAGTGTGGGGGTCTGGGGTTTTTTTCGTAACATTCTGGATGGTAGCATTTGTACACTCCACTCGCATTAGTGTCCTCAACACAGTTATGCTACGTGGGAGAATGGCCACCTCTGCTTCTAAGATGCAAAACTGATGTATGGAGAAAACAAGGGCTAACTTTTAATAAAGCTTGCTAAAAGCCCCAAGGAAATCTCAAGCAGAGCTGTGAACAGAAGGTGAAACTCTTCAGCTCCAGCACTGTGAAATAACAACATCCATTCTCCCTACCCCACTGTTTACAAGTTCACTAGGGGAAATCTAGCTGGTGAAGTTGTTCCTGGTTGGAACACTCATGGTGCTAATCAGTTAATACTAGGATTCAGGTTTACCCTTCACATCTCCAGCCCTGGATGCAAAAAGCTGCTGACCCAAACCTTTGGACACAGTAAGATTGACACATTTTTCTCCCACAGATTATCCAAAAATTTCCAGGTTTGGTCTGGTTTGACATACGGTAGTGAAAGTCTGCAGAACAGCATTGAGCAGGCCTAAGGAAGAACTTTTATGGCAACTGCTAAGATCAGTTCACAATTCATAAACATCAAAGAACAGGAACAGTGATTAGAAAATCCAGAACACTAATTGCAGAAGATGACATGACAGCAACAGACTGTGGGGACAGCAAGACCCTTCCCCCCACCCTACCAGAGGTGTATTCTTGGTCACAAGGTAGGAGAAGGAATATAGCTTTTCCTTCTCTGCCCCAAACTACCAGCGAATAGGAGTATGAATCTAGCCTGATGTGGGTGGGCATAATGAGGAACAGTAAGAAAGGAAACAACAAGGAATGACACAGAATCTACTGAGCCTTTTCACAACAGCAGTAACTATTTAGCCTTTTCTTCCTCAAACTTGCACAGCTGAGGGAGGCACATTCAGCTGGTTCATCCTCTCACCTAGACCAGCCAACTATATCACATTATCTTTAAAACTAGACTGCACCAAGCTGGAACACTATTGTCATTGAGAAACACTGTTAATACAAAGCCAATTCCATTGCCTAGGAAGAAGATCAGCTACCATGAACTACCATACAGTGACAGCTAGGTAGGTGTCTGCACTTGGCCGCATCTGCGTGAGGTAACAGTGCCTCTGACATTCCTACTGCAGCTGCCTTAATGCATGCTCTAAACACAAGACAGTAAGATATCACGTTATATTTATGGCTGTGGGGAAGAAGGAAAGTCACCTTCCAGAGTAAATAATGGTAAATATTCAGGTGTAGTCATGGGAGTAACACCACACTGCCATTCACCTGAGGTGAGCTTTGTAGCATTGCAAACACTGCCTGATTACATCTAAGAGTTTCTGTGCATCACTGTGTGAAGAATGATGCTACTGGATGCATTCGGACACAATTCATTAAGCAAGAAAGGAGCTCAAAAATATGAACAAGACATAGCATGTCTCCTGTCAAATACATGCATTATACTCGTAACTTAAGCTTCAATGGAAATAGCATATTAGATCTTACTTTCAGGTGCTCTGTCCAGTGTGTACCAACACTTAAAGCGACCGGGATTCTGAACCTGCATCTCCTCTAGGTCAGAACGTAATAAGATATCCTTCTCCGTCTGCAGGGTAAGGAAAACAATGATTATGCTCTGCATTTGAGTGCAGCCCTCAGATGACCACAGAGCATTAGCTACTCTACAGACCTATGAGATGAACAGATTATTCAACAGGCTGAAGAGAGCAAACACAAGTTATTTCATTACTATCCTGTGGCAGAGCTAATAACTCTCCCAAATCCTGACCATGCAATGCCTTCCCTCTAAAAAATAAAACAAAGCAAAACCTGTATCAAAACACAGAACCTTCTTGTTCAGAGAAGTAGTGGTAGCATCAGGAGAGTAAAACCCTCTTTTAGCACTCCTATTACAAAAAACCTTTCATCAAAAAATAACAGTGACTGCATACAGGTTATCTCCCTACCCCTCCATACTGTGCCATTCAGTCAGGAAAATGCCAGGTTTTTCACCTTTGCCATTTCGAATTTAATCAGCACTGCCATACAGAGTTTTCTTGTTTTTTTAAACAGGATGTGGAACAAATAACCAAAAGGGTATCAAGTTGTGATTGGAACAACAAACATTACCCAGGGTATCAAGTTCTGTTCCTCCCTGATGCAACATAATTTAAGGCCAAAAGAAAGCCTTATTCCTGTAACAGCAGCTGCAGTTTGGGAAGGAGGGAAAAGGGTAGAGACTAAAAGTGGTACCATCCTCTGCAACCTTAATAATTCAGCACTGACGACACCACTATGTCTGTAACTGTGGGGTAAGGAGCAATGTGCCAGCAACTATTGCTGAGAAGGTGCCTATTTCTGGATCTGCAGTTACATGTGTTCCAGAAAAGCTATTACTGGGTCTGACCAACTCAAAGTATGCTAGTCAGAAGCACAGTATAAGCCCACATACATTGTCATCTGTAATCCAACACGGCTCTTTCAGGAGGGCCAAAATAAAAGATCAGCAAAACACATATTAAAAAAAAAATTAAATATTCAGCATTAAAAAACATCTAGTCTGGAAGCTTTCCTGACTGACCATTTGTCACGAGGCTGCTTTATATTTGTGCAGTTACTGGGTACGAGGACTCTTCAAAGCCAAGGATTGATGTTTGTTTACACAGGCTGTTGCTAATACACAGGCAACTGTTCCCCAAGCCCTCCCTGCAAGAAGCAGTAGGTTTTCTAGATTGCTAAAGCAGCAGCTCTATCCCTGTAGTAGTCATTCTGAATTACTCATAGCAAATCCTGGCCCTCCTGCCCTGATACCAACTGCACTTTATGCCAACTCCTAGGGCTCAGCAGAGACCAGCTGCTGCAGCCGCACCAGTCAGCACCAGAGGGCACCAGCAGAACTCTGGAGGAGGTCTTACTGTAATAAAGCATCAAAACAGGGCATCTGTTGGCACTTGGATCATAGCTTCTAGGTAGAAAAAACCTTGGTTTGTAATTCAGATATGGTACAAAGAAAACGAGGACACACTGAGTATCAGAGGAGAAAGGAATGACAGAGAAGAGCCTAAAGAAGCTAAAAAACACAGGCATGAAGTGAGGTTCACCACAAGCAATGGGTCATAATCCAGAAACAAATACTTATTATGATGGAGAAATTTAAAAGCAAAAGGATTAGCGCTAGAAGAACATCAGGCGAAGAAGGGGCATTGCAGTTCAGCAGCACGACACCATTTGGGTTGCCTGGTCATCCAAGAAATCTCTCACAAGGATTCCATGGATGAGAGATCTTCCCTTTGTCCAGCATGGCAGTATGATACACCTCAAAGAGCAATAGAAACACATGAAGAACTGACAGTGGAAATGGAAATGAAAGGAGACAGCCATGCAGAATCACAGCTCCATAGCTGAGGGAGCTGCTGGAGACCACTGTTAATTTTAGCCTCACCTAAGGTGTTCTCAAACAGAAAGATTCCACATACAAACCCTGCTGCGAAGTTGGGGAGTTACAATTGCTGAAGGAGACACATGTCCACTTCCTTGATGTTTCCACAAAGAGAGACAGCTTTGAAAGTCTGCCCAAAACATTAACAACTTCCACAAAGGAATGTAGAGTTTTAAAACATTTATAAACTGGATTAGAAACAGAGCAATAAGACACAGGAAAGCGAGCATTAGCTGGGAAGAGAGCGGTATTTCTGTAGTAACATTAAAAAAAAAATTCATTATAGTGCTTTTATATGGGAAGTTTTCAACATTTCAGTTCACTTCTCCTCTCAGAGTTTGTATTTCTGTACCAGGCTTTCTCAACAAGAATATAATTTGCTGAGTGGAGTTCTGTTAGTTAAGTAAAACATTATAAAAGGAAAAAAGGACAGAATTACCTGATTAGCAAACAGCAGCTGACAAATGGTAGGGTCATCTTTGTCATTTATGATTGCTTTAATGATCTGCAGCATAGGTGTTATCCCTGAAAGAGGAAGGCAGGTCAATGACGCGAAAATGCAAAGGAGCAAAAGAAAGCACAAGTGGGCACATGAGAGAAAATATGAACAAGTACATCTACCAGCTGTCAGAAACCAAGGATTAATCTTTATATATACATACCAGTCCCGCCTGCAATCATCCCCACATATTTCACTTTCTTAGTAACCGGTTCAGCTTTCTTTTCAGGCCGAATAGCAAACTCGCCTGGAGAGAGAGAGGGTGGGGAGCAGGGGGGAGAGAGATTGATGGAAAACATTGAAGAAAGCAGGAAACAGCACCTGTGATCCCTTCCCAGCCCATTCAGCTAATTGACTTTGTTCCAGCCCTGTCTCCCTTCCCCCTCCGTAAAGCAGGAGCAGGAAACAAGACAAAGGTCAAGTCACAAATTAGAACAAATCCTGGAAGATGATTAGAGATTGTAAGACACATGATGGTAGCATCCGACACTGACGCGGGTTATTGCTTACTCCTGACTATAGCATCAAGCCATCACTACCTATACTTCTATTTGCTCATGTCCCATACCCCCAGTGATATTCGGAAGCCCAGATTCTGGAAACAGTTCTGCACAAAGGGATTAATCTGCTCAGAGAGTTTTTTTACCCCATGCAGATTATTTTAAGGGAAAACCTGGAATATGCAGGGTGTATTTTTTTGTATATTTATCTCCTCTTTTTGAGCTTATTTGCCAGTTTCAGCCAAATCTGACAGAGTTTGAAATTGCCCAAAATGTTGTATTTGTTGTATTCACACCTCTCTTCATCCAGGATAACATGAACACAATATACAAAGCTCTGGAAAACCACGTGTCTGAGTTCTGCTGCTCACAAAACTGCCAGAAGGCTTTTGTGACACATTTGTAGCTGCACTATGCCAAAGTGAGATATTTTATATTGGCATAAAAGTACTTCCTACTGATAACATTCATCTTCACTTGGGAAATTAGCATTGCAGAGCGCATATACCAAATGTTTTTATCGGTGTATAAACTATGTCCATATAAGCAGGGAGAGAATTCCCTTCCTTGAGATTAGTATCAATAACAAGCACTTCGAGAGTCACATAACAATCCCCCTCAAGATGGCTGTTGACTTAATTAAGACACTAGAAGTTTCTTTTGTGCAGAGATGCTAACAACAGAAAAGAATCCCCGTGTCTAGTGGGAGAGCATGAGTATACTGAGAGTAGCAGCCCAAATAATAAATAGAGGTGATAGCTAAGGTTCAGTTCATGCAGTATATGTAATCAAAATGTAGCCACAGACTTTCCGTCCCTCTGTTCCACTCTGCTGACAGCCCACCTGCAGTACTGTGTCCAGCTCTGGAGTCCTCAACACAGGAAAGACATGGACCTCTTGGAGCAGGTCCAGAGGAGGGCCACAAAAATGATCAGAGGGATGGAGCACCTCTCTTATGAAGACAGGCTGAGAGAGTTGGGGTTGTTCAGTCTGGAGAAGAGAAGGCTCTGGGGAGACCTTATTGCTGCCTTTCTGTACTTAAAGGGGACTTACAAAAAGATGGGGACAGACTTTTTAGCAGGGCCTGTAGCAACAGGACAAAGGGTAATGCTTTTAAACTAAAAGAAGGTAGATTTGGACTAGATATAGGGAAGAAATTTTTTACGATGAGGGTGGTGAAACACTAGAACAGGTTGCCCAGAGAGGTGGTTAGATGCCCCATCCCTGGAAACACTCAAGATCAGGCTGGACAGGGCTCTGAGCAACCTGATCTAGTTGAAGATGCCCCTGCTCATGGCAGGGGGGTTGGACTAGATGACCTTTAAAGGTCCCTTCCAACCCAAAGGATTCTATGATTCTACGATACTATGATTCCATAAAAACTTGAACCCAGCCAGAAAAAACTGTGACCAGTGTTACTACTACTTTATAATGTTTTCTCTGTATTGTTTACTCTGGATAAACTATATCTTCTGAGTCAGCCTTGCCTTTTCCTTTGTAGACAAGTAGGCCACTTGGTCCTCTGAAGTCAATAGTATCCCCTATTTTCAGGCTGTCTAAGTATTGAGACATCTTCCCTCCATCAGGAAACTTCGGATGGACACTTCTAAAGTAGATCTGTTAAAAATAACAATGAAGCAATTAATCTCACAGCTCAAAGGCGAGCATTTGCCCTTTAAATATTTAAGTACCCATACTCCTCATGCAAAGAATACAATTAGTACATAAAAAACACTACCAATGCAGATTTGACTGACAATAAAAGAGAAGCACTGAGTTTTCTGAAAAAGATTAAAATGCCAGTCTTGCCCTAATTTTGATCAGATTGGACACAGACTGGCAATTTCTCCATTGTATTTCTATAACACAGAAAATATATCTAAATAATCAGCGTGATTTACACCCAAGTTCAAAAGGGGAAAAAAAAACAAAGGCAAATCCCCCCCCCCCCCGTGATTTCAAACAGAAAAACTTCTGAGAAAGACACCTGACAGCTCAGTTGTAAAGGGATATACCCAAACCTTCTTCTTGGGATGCCAACTGTTTGCACCTCCAAGTTAGAGTAACCAAAAAAGTGGATACCAACCAACTGAATATTCAACTGTTCACCAACAGGTATCAGTGGGTGTAGTTACATTGCTGGAACTGTGCTGGGTTTTGTTTTAAATCACATGGGTGTTAAGAGACTTCAAGCTGAGACTAGCTACACTTTTACAAGAACAGCATCATTTGCATACATGGAGAGCCACACTGCGAAGAAGGAGTCTTGTGAAACATTTCTATCTGAGTCAAATATTTAAATTTTTCCCTTGTCATGTCTTCTGTGTGCAACACCATACTCATGAAGGTAAGTAGGTAGTAAAAGGCAAATTCCCATCCAGTTTCACAATAAACAAATAAAGTGTTATTTAGTTGCAAAGAAGAAAAAAACTTAAGAGTAAAATTCTAAGAGGAAATCCAGTGCAGATATTCAGGCTTTAAATTCCTGTTAGCTTTAAATATATTTGCTTAGTCTAGCTACCAAGAAACAAAACAAAAGAACATTATCACAAGACTCAAAATCATATTCTTGCCAATTACATCAGTCATTCACACTGTCTGGATCAGTAATGATAATGATCACCACTCTTAATGATTATAATGACCGTATTACATTAGCTTCAGAAGAAGCTGACAGTTCAGGCAAGGTTAATTCCTTATTTCAGAAGGATTAAAAAAGTATGTGAACATCTGCAGGTCTACACAGCTTTTGGAAAATTGCAGTATGCAAATACAGAAAATCACGCAGCATCTCATGAGACACACTCACTAAAAAAGTGCTTGCAAATGCCATATGGATTGTAGGTAATTGCAGGTCACTTCTTACAATAGTGGAACTCCGCAGTGGCACATACCTAAACAGAAGCCAACACATCAGACTACACATAGCACTGCAAGTGTAAAGGTGGGCTCAGAAGTTGCCCAGCCTGGTAAAAGAGCATGACATTCTCACCTTGACAACAAGGTCCACAAAGCCCTTGTCACTATCACTGGAAACCGGAGTGTAAGGTCTGACAACCAGAGCTCCATCAATCCGTGCAGACAGGTAGATATGCTGTCCTGTACGCAGGGAAGAAAAAAAGCAGCCTGCTTTCAAAAGATTTCTCCTTCAGTGGATGTATTGAGTTGGCATGGACTGCAAACACAGTCTCGAAGTTCTCCTAACTACCTTTTTTGGGGGCACCACTTTTTCCTTTCTCATTTTCCTAACCTTGTAACACATTGCCAGAGTTGTTAACCATGCACAGATTCAACCTGGAAGGGCAGACAACTCCGCTGCTGATTTTATATGTCAGTCGTATCTGTTCTTATAGCTTCATGCATTTACATTTACCAAAGCCCTAACTGTACGTGAGATCTTGCAAAAGATGTGATATGTCTCTCCCATACAGACAAGTAAAAAGGACAAGGGAGAGGAAAACCGTCAAGGGCTGTTCACACTTCTTTATTAACATGTTAGTTATAAACTGTTACAGTTTAGTTACAGCTGCGTTTATAACTGTTCTTACTTTGACCACAGATCATTCACGTCTACCAGGAAGTCTTCTAGCTGCCATTGCTAAGGCTGCCTAGACATAAAGCACTTTTCTAACCCTGCTATTCCTCCAGCTCAAGGTTTGAATGTAGCGATCATGTTTCAATGTCACACATTCACTGAACTCTCTACAATAGTTTCTTTTCTCAATGTCTATGTTTCTGATGAAAAAAAACTAGAATTAACTCCTTTGAAAGGTTTTCCTATAAAATTCCAACACCCTGAAGAGACCCAAATGAAGAATACCTAGGGGGGGATTTGATTTTTGTTATTTTACCACCACTAGGTCAACAGAACAAACTATCTCTTAAGATGAATGCAGCTCTCCAAAGACGGTGCAGCTCCTCTGCTTGTTACAGGAACACAAAGAGGGTGTTTTACTGGGAGCTGGTTTGCCAAGCTGGAGGGCCAGTGAGGCAAACCAGTAGGTGAATGAAGATGTGCTACCTGGTGACTTGGGAAACGAGCAACCATACCTCACTCGAAGCTGTACACGGACATAATGCAAGGGTAATTCAAATAACGCTCTCAGCAAAGCCTATACACATCTGGCAGCATGTGTGTTTCCTGCTAGGGAAGACCTGAGGGGAGCTGCAGGAGCAGCCTCTCATTCCCCCTCCAGGCAAGGGGTGGCCTCGCCGCCCCCTCCTCCAGGAACAGGCCCATGGTGACCACTGCAGACTGTGAAACTGGACAGACGGGACCACTGCTGGGGCATGTGTCACAAGAAGTAGTACAAATTCAAAAAAGGTGCTCCTCCCAAAGGGAAAACATGCCTTACGCTTTTACTGTTGTGGTTTAACCCCGGCCAGCAACTAAGCACCATGCAGCCACTCATTCAGTTCCCCCCCACCCAGTGGGATGGGGGAGAAAATCAGAAAAAAAAGTAAAACTCTATCCCAGCTGAAACGAGGACACCCACACTGACAGGAGAGCAGCTGGCAGCCTCTGCATGGGGCCATACACAATCCCACTCTCCCTCAGAGTGAATCGCGTTTTTTCCTCTAACGGTCCAGCTGGTGGTAAAAGCGAAATACTGGTGCTGGACTAAACATCCAGGCCAGTATCTGTCCCACAGTTGCCAAGCCTGCTGCTCCCAGCTGCTTCTACCACCCTCACCAGCCTTCAGCCATCTTCGCTTCCCCAGTCTCGCCCAGCAAACCACTACCTCAGTCACCCACAGATAAGCCCGTGCAGAGCACCTTCGAGATCACAACTATACTGCTCCTGGGATTGTGCAGGGCAGGCACGCACCTTCTCAGGCTATGCTGAAACAATCGGCTGATTTGCCCTGACGTTACTAAAACACTGGAGGAAGCCATGGCATCCAGCAGGCCAAATTCACCCCACACGGCTTCTTTTCTGTTGGCATGTAGGGCAAGAACAATTACAGATGTGAGACAGCTCACTCCTCAATGTTCATTATGGGCAAGGGAGGGAAACTAGCTTTGCCCTCATGGCTACTTAACAGGATCAAGAGAATAATATATCCCAAACAAGAGGGAAACTAAACATGATGGACTGTAATGCTGGTGCTGAGGACCACGAAGCACTTGATCCACAGATCATTGCAACAGGTTCTTAAGGCAGAAGTCCCTATTAAACACAAGCCACAATTAAATGCTTTTTATATAAGCAGGAGGAAACAATAGCACTAAGCTATTATGGAAGGCAACACGCCACATGGCAAGGCCTAAGGAAACATCTACCCCATGGTGATTAAGAAGTTCCATGAGACTGGCTGCAAATTCAGAAGTGAGCAGATCATCTGGTAAACCGCATGTGTTAGAGGAGGAGCAGCTGAGCGCGCTGCCTCAGGGGATGGAAAGGGACCACAGAGACCAAGCACCACAGGAATAACACACACTGGAAAGTTGAGACTGGAAAAATACAAGTAAAGACCAGTCTACTGTCTTTACAGAAACAAGCTGGATGTACACTCTCAGTAAGTACACAAGATTTCAGACCCTGCAGATGACTCACAGCATGAGGATAATCTTGCAAAGCTCTAAATACTGGCTCAAGCCATGTCGACAGTATTCGAAATTTAACAGTTCAAAGTGTAGGGAAAAAATCCCCACAAAATCTCTTATAGTATAATTAACAACACTTGGATTCTCAGTAAGGAAAGACAGAACATACCTACAGGCAGACCCAGAACGTGATCTATGGAAGGAAGAGCAAATCGAAATCTTCTTGTGTCATGACTAACTTCCTGAAAGAGGAAAATAAAAAGAACAATCAGCTATGTTGTTGGGATTTAATGTTTGTGATTTCACTTGTAAAACCGTTACACTAGTCTGGCTTCCTGCAGGATTAAATATTTTGGGGAGAGCAGCACCCTGAGATTTTTGCATAAGGCAAACATGAACTCCTCTGAAAACGACAATCCAGCTGAGGTCAACTTTTCATTCAAACTCCCTGAAAACTTAACTTTATCTCAAAATATCTTGAGAAGTAATACAGAAGTAAAAATAGAAATAAAACAGACAAATGCAAATACGGTTTTGATGTATATTTAAATATGAATAGCAAAACTTAATAAAATACTTCTATACAGATTAAGACTAAACAATAACTTTCTCAATAGTATGAACGTTTACATTGCCCTCTGTGAGAAGGCCACGAGATAAAAATTAATCAGTTCTTCAGTTCTCATTTAAAGTTTAAATATGCAGGAGTTCAAGGCCAAAAATTATGATTTTGATGTCTCAAAGTCAGACAAATTAACCATTTCAATGTAGATGATTTCAGAATACACTAGTGGATGTCAAGAAAATCAGGAAGTAGCAACCTGGTCCCCTCTGCTATGCTAAGAGCCTTAAAAATATTTTCCCTGTAAAAATTGAATTAATTCTTAACTAAAATTGAAAAGAACACTCTATCTAAATAAGAACTTTATTATAAAAGTGTTATGGAGTCCAGCTGGGATAATTATTCTTTTACCTGGAAAGTCATATCTTGAATAAAATGTTTGTAATGAAAATGTTATTTCCTATATGACGTAATTTTTATCTCTTAAAAATCAGGTCACATTCATGGGACTGAAAAAGACAGCAAAAAAAGACAGAAACAGCATACAGCCTAATGCTTCATCCAATTACTTTCTCTTTTTAAAGCCCTATGGGACATAGTGTCCCTTCTAGAGAAAATTTCGTAAACATCCTATAAAATATTTTAACACTTTTTTTGTTTGTTTGTTTGTTTTTAAAGTAAGCAATGGAGACAGATTCCTTTCTCATCACAGTTCATCTAGTCTTCCCTTATGAATTCTGGTCACACTGATGAAATTTTCTTCACAATAAGTCATTTTAAGGTAAATGCGGAAGAAAGAAGGGAACTGAGTAGCAGTCTAAAAAGGGCTTCTCTGTACCTATGTCTATTCAGGAACAGTAACTGCCATTGAAAATTCCACTAGAATGACAGCTCATGTGGACTTAACGCTGCTACTCTCGCACTGATGGCTGCTGTTTCTGTATGGAAATTTCAGCACCAGCTTCACTACTTCAAAGCTTGATTTTGCCAATGATCTTTTAAGATGCCGTCTTTAACAGCATGCAGAAAGAACAAAGTTCTGAATTCCCAGTTAATCATCTCATGAATTAAAGTTGAGATAGCTTGGCCAAGTGGCCAAGACACTGAGCATGCCATTCAGCAAGTCGTTAGTCAAGGCCAGATTAAAGACAGCCTTAAAACAGGACAAAGAAGCCACTTCCAGCATGGGTGCATCTCCACTGCGTTCCCCAATGCCATCATCTGGCAGCACCCTAAGCCCTTGGCCTCCAGATACCAGCACGCATTTCTGTCTCAAGGAGCAGGTGCTGTGGAGTCTTCCACACTCGCAACTGCAAATGCAAAGCTGCAGAACAGTTTTTGCAGGCTGGTGTTTTGCTGAAGCCACTGAAAGGCAACAAAGGAATTATGTTTACCATTACAAAAAAACCCCTGAGGTTGTGGGCTTTTTTAAGGCATAAAATAAATTAGCACACCTAGCCATATTATGACAGTTTTTTCTTATGCTAAACACTAGAAAGCAGCCTTGTGACCCCCATTTCTCCGTTCAACAGACGGAAGGTATGGCATACCCAATTTGGGCAGATGTTAACATTTCAGCTGGTGGGTAAAAGGCAGACAGCGCGTAGAGGAAGAGTGTCTTCTGCTCGCAACAGCTCGACAACTTGGTATGTTCAATTTCCAGCTCTCATACACAAAAATCTAAGCTGCATTAAAAGATACTTATATGTCAAACTAGGCATTCTCTAGACCAGTGCTTTTCAAACTTTAGACTGCAGACACCTAAAAACTGTTTCTACGTAACTGTGGAATCCTTGCTGTACGGCAGCCCAGTACATGCAACTCAGTCTTCTGTTGCCACCACCAGCGCATTTTCTTTAGCTGTGAAATCGGTCTAAGCAGTTCCTGCCACTTCCCTTCCTGGTCAAGCTTCTTGTTCCTTTGCTTGCGCCACAGTCCACTAAGAAAACTTTCTGCAAGGCCATACTCTCAACTATATCATCAAAATACATCAAGTGAAAAATTACAAACCCCAAAACAGGGAGTTCATTTGCTCATTTTTTGTTTTAAACACAAAACATTTTGGTGCTCTGCTAGTGAAGGTACCAGCAGCTTCATAGTCACAAAAAGGAATGATAAATACCAACATGGTAATGGGAATAGCAGAAACTTTTAAAATATGAGGGTCTTTAGCTAGGCTGGGCACTACATAAAGGCAAAACCAGCATACTGAAATTCCTCTTGCAATGGAAGGTAAACTCTAGCCAACCACACAGATGTCTTGAGTAGGCTCCACAACCACACTGAGATCAGTTGATCAAGGTACACCATTCAGCAGCATTTGACCGGGTTATGTAAGGGCTGTTCCTCTATCCCAAGGTTAAAAAAAGCATATAAAAAATAACAAGAGTGAGGAAAAAAAAAAAATCAGTATTTAGCCAAAAAAATCAAGTGAACTGTGAATTCTCTTCTGCTACAAGCTAGCAGAAACCTGCAAGTAGCTTGATTCTCAGAAGCATGTGCAGTGCCTCAAGCTTCCCTCCCCTCCTGCAGGTCAGGCAGACTGTACCTGCAACCATGTGCTACAGATCTCATGAGAAAGTGGAGAGTATATAATAATAGCATTGTTGCAGTACATATGGAAAATAAATTCAGTAAGTACACACAGGAAGTAAATTGAGTAATGCCACCCAGCCCAAGCCATGGGTAAGCTTTCAGTTCCCACGAAACTAGGACTCGGAATGACAGTAACCGTTTCCTTTGACAGACAGAATAAATGAAAGCCAAGCTATCAGTGCACTCCCTACACCTCAAACAAAGCTCTGTGCCAGTCCAAAGTGCTTTTCATCAAAATTCTTCTGATAACTTTCTGACTAGCTCATTGACTTAAAAAGTCAACACTAAATATATCTTGAAAAGCAATGATTTCTCTCTCATGCATTTGATGGTGAGTTTATCCAAGGGAAATCTGGACTTTTCACCTTTCATGGCTTTGGTCCCCTTCCCCCAAGCTCAGTTACCAACTTCTGATAGCAAGATCAACTCCTGAAAGGGTCATGGCTTTCCTCTGAAAACCTGGTTGAGCAGCCCAGGAGGTACAGAACAGCTTCTACTTTTAACAGAGAGAAAGAGAAGCTGAGACAGCTCAGGTGCTGTCAGGACTACACCATCTAAACACCTTTCTTCCTGTAACACATTAGAGTACATAAATCCAATAACATGAATCAGTATCAACACAGTTCTGACAACTACTATGCTGAATGCTACTGACCATGAAAAAACTGCCTGCTCTGCCTGACAGCATGACTTCTGTCTCATAGCCAATCTAGCAGTGCAGAGTTTAGGAATTTCTGCTGATGTACTCCATGACATGAGACACACCTGACAGAAACTGAGTTTGGTAATTTCTAAAGCAGCATTCTCCTCTCTAACTTGCTTGGAAACAAGCTGCTTGCAGAACTCAGTTATACTAGGCAAGGAGCATTTATAAAGAAGTCCCTTCCTTAAAATACAAGTATTTGCCCTACTGGAACATTACCCAAGATTTAAGATGCCATAAGCATTTCACAGTATCCATGGAGAAGTCATGCTCAGCACTGTACATGCACTTACCTCCTTATCAATTAGCCTCAAGGCATACTTCAGTTCAGGATCCTTCAGAGTAATCGCAGGATGGGGATTCCTGAACAGCCTCAGGACGGTGGCATAGATAAGCCGTACTGGGTATGTCACAAGCCAACCCAACTGCAGCAATACAGAAAGAGTGTTAAGACACGTGTGTATAACAAGAGAAAGTTATTTTGGCAAGCAGGAAGATGGTAGCATGACATGACAATCTAACACCAAAAAAACGTGTTTCTTCATACTAATATGAGCAGGAGGAGGAAGTATTAAAAGAACACCAGCCGGTGTAACATACAAATTTGCTTTATGAATACCTGACATTACTCCTACATTGAGGCACTTGGCATACCGGCAGAGGGTTACCAAACCCCACAGCTCAACAGAAACAAGGCTGTCACAGCTCCACATCCCCAGGTCTAACCATTAGCAAGGCTGAGCAGGCATGTACATGGACACACATATACAACATGTGCCCAAATATACACGTGGCTGGCCACGCTGATCAACACAGACAGATGCTCACAGAAACAGCATCGATGGCCTCATCCTGTTCCCCTCCCTGACTGATAAGGATGAAGGTCCATTATCGCAAAATACACATACACGCATGTGTACAAGGTGGATCCAGCAGTAGCTGGCTCAGTCTTCGCAGCAGCTGTCCCCAGACTCCGGTCTCCCCAGTTGCGGGCATCTGGACGTAGAAGACGCTGTTGCACAGACCCCTTCATACACCATCATGTGTGCTGTGGACCCCCGAGTAACTGGGGGTCTCACACTCAACCACAGACTCCACTGTCTCTCTGGCAACTGGCCGGGATCCGTGGCCCCTCCAGCAGCCCATGCCTTCGGTGGTCTCACCCAGATGCACGTACGCCTGCCTCCCAGGCCACCTCGCCTACTTCCTGGCTAGTGCGTCTTGATCCTTGCTAGCCATCACACACTCATGCTGGGTGCTGGCACCACAGACACACAGCCCCTCCAACCCACCATCTGGCTCCAGGTACTAGTGCTTACACCTCCACGCAGACATGTGCACGCAGAGCAGCGTCCCTTCCCCAGGAAGGCAGCTATGGAGGAGTTTAACGAGGACATGGGACAGACTCTGCTGACTGGCTGCAGGATACAGCCAGACAAGGGCACACACACAGCAGACCTGTTTACGCAGGGTCAGCCCTTTTTATCCCTTTATCTTTTTATTTCTCCCACATTTGTTCCTCCCCAAATGGCCTCGATCCCTGCCTTTGGTTCCTCCCCTAAACGTCTCACAATCCCCACACGCTCAACCCCTGCATCCCGTGCCCCCCCCAGCCTGCAAGGGGAGCCAGCCCGCCACCGATGTGTGCAGAGAGGGATCACCCCTGGCCCACGGGGCAATGGCTTCCCCAGACAGCTCTGGGAAGGGCTGGGGCTCATTTCTGGGAGTGGGTTATTGGGGCTCCCCCACCTGCCTGCGTCTCTGTGCTCCTTTTTGTGCGCGCACATAGAGACGAGCCTTCACTAGCTGGCTGCTCTCCTGTGATGGGCCTGGTAGTAGCTGGGTCAGGGCATCACCCAGGTTCCCCACCCACCGTTGTGCCTCTGTGCTCCTTGGTGCATGCATGTGCGGACAGGCTCCTCAACCACATCACCTAACACGCACCACTGCTTTGGGCCTTTTACATCACAGCACTTGGAAGCAGATGAAGACATGGTCATGTAGCCTGCTGCAGGGATAAGCTTTACCCCCAGGCTGAAGCCCCAGAAGACGGGAGCAAGTTATGCCTCCACACCACACCACCCTCTCCATCCCCAACACCACACACAGGCTGCATAGCCAGGAGAGACTGAGCAGCCACCCCAGCCCAGGAAAGCACAGAAGAGACCACGCTGCTGCAACTACAGCTCTGTAGACAAGACGGAAGGAAGATGTCACCTCCCCAGCCCAGCGCCATATGCCTCAGGCACTTGGTGGGTCTATGGGACTGAAGATGGGTCACTCACAGACCACCAGTGCAGACCCTGCCAGGATCATGCTCAGCTACAGGCCTGTGCCTTTCTTTCTAGTGCCTATTCCCAGGGACAGTCCTACGCTTGCAAGACTAGATAAGCACTACAACAGCTTACAAAGTCACCTGTCTAAGCAGACTTGGTCCTAACGTAGGACAGGAGAATACACTGAACAACTACTTATAAAAATTCTCTCCAACTCTGTAATTTATTATTCAATGCTTCAACAGAGGGGAGAGAAAAAAAAAAGCAGCAAATACTCAAGATTGCATATAATGCACTAATTTTTGAAAGAGCTCAAAGTCCTGCCTGGTTAACTTTCACTTTCATTTCACTTTAAAGGGACCTGACCAGTTTTTTAGAAGCACATTTCCAGTGTGACAGTTCTCAGGAGAATAAAAAAAAAAAAAAAAATCCTACATTATTATTACTAAAACTGTGGCAAGTGTAAAATTTTAAAAAAAAAGGGACAGCATAAGCTCTCTCTTCTTAAAATGCTGCTGTACAGGTTTAAAATATATCAACACTAGGTACAGCTTGAAGGCACACCATGCCATACCCACACATTGCATTTTTCACTTTTATTTGAAAATACTGAAAGAGCCCCACACAGGTTGCTTCTGAAGAAGCTGAACTTTACAGGAATGTTATTCCTTAATTCCTGCAGATCCACCAGATTACTGCAGCTCCAGGAAGAACTTTTGTTATTGAGTCATAAAACAGGGGGGAGGGAGTGGAGTTGTTAAAGGAAGTGAGAGAGCAGCAAATAAACTCCCTACTGAGAATTGCAACAGGTGAATTGAGACCTGGTGGAGATAACAAGCTGTATCTGCAGCAGATGATGTTTCAAATAAGACACCAATATGTTAAAATAAACTAGTTTCATTTACAGATGTGGCTACCTAAAACAGACCAAAATAAGAGCAGCTGTGGTCTAGCAAAATTGCAGCTGAAAATGGGAATTCAAAAACTTAGGCTCAGTCCCAACTTCAACACTAACATATGTCAGTAATATGATCAGGAAGGCAGGAGAGTGGAGTTCAAAATATCATCTCTGCAAGTCAGCTTCTCCACCTGTGTGCAAAGATAAATGTTTTCTCCCATCTTTGCAAATAATTTCTGGGTCATCAGATGTCAAGTGAAAACTACCACAGCTGTCCAATAGAGATTAACACACTCTTTCCCCAAATGTGCATAACCATAACTTTTTGAAGCAATGCACCAGATCCGAGTCTACTGGAGCAGAATGTAGTTTCATTTTGACAAATACTTTTAACACAGTGTTAGCCTCGTGGAAGGCAATTTGTTATTCATGGTCAATTAGTGCAAAAGCCTCATGGGATTTAGCCTGGAAAGAAACAGCACACCCACTAATTCAGATAGCTATTTTAGTTCCTTACCCAGAAGGTATCAGCTGGTGGGCAGGAAAAAAGGGAAGAACTGAAGGCTGAATGATTACAAAAAGTTATCCTTGCTAAGAATACATTCTATGGGTTAAAAGTGATCTATATACTCTTACCACAGGGTATATCAAGATATTCATGAAGATAACTGCACTGCAACCACAGAAGCTGCGTCAGATCTACAGCAGCAGAGGGAGCGGCTGGCTGACCATAAGGCCAGGAATCACTAAATGAAGATCTGGTGACTCATAGTTTCCAGTTGCACAAATCTTTGCTAACAGAGATCACAAAATAAGTAACTGAGCAGAATTTTTATTAATGGAAACAGACCTCTGCAGGATAACAAAAAGGCCACAAGAAAGAGAAAAGCCATAGCATCATGATTGCCAGCCCTTTCCACTAGGGCGTGGTGAGCAAAACAGTTAAACGCATAAGCTTAGGGCAGGACACTCCATCGCTGAACTGCCCTACAAACACACAAACCAAATGCTGCTTTGGCAAGAAGAATCTCGTACCCTCAGCTGCAATCCCCCCTCCCCCACTTCCTCATTCAAACCCTATTATTAAGTGATTTTAGTTAAACATTCTTCTCATCTGTTTTAGAAAGTGATGAGAGGATTAAGGGACAGGCATTTCTTCACTTCAGCGGGTTTAGCATCTGCCTCATCCTCTTCTGTTCAAGCAACCTAATAAGCAGCTGTAGGCAAACTAGCATATGTCGCATCCACCTCCGTCCCGCTCCTCTCGCAAATCCAGAGCCAGAAATGTTTGAGCAGGTGCATCAGAGGAAAGAAACGATGCGTTCGGCAGCCGCAGAAGAGGGTAACGATGCCCGCTACGGATAACAGCACTGCAAACCCACTGCTCGGCAGACACGACCCCAAAAGAGCCCTCCGCCACAACAGCAGCCTCCAGGCTCACAGCTTTAAGGCCATCGGCGCAGTCACCGAAGAACCACTCGGGGAACCGAGAGAAGAAAAACCCACGCACCGCGGCAGCCAACACGGGCTCCGTTACCCCAGGCACAAGAGCCGCGGGTGCCCACGCTGGCACACCAGCCCCAGCCCACGCCCGCCACAAGAAGGTCCCGGAGCCACCGCACCGCGGCGCGGGGACGCAGGCGGCTCCCAACGCAGGCACCCCCGTTCTCCCTCCCGCGCGATGGGGACACGGCAGGGGCCTCGGGCACCCTGTGACACCGCCCCACGGCCCCCGCTCTGCTCAGGCACCCAGAGACGGCCCGGCCCGCTGGCACGGGCGGAGCGGGGCCGCCGCGCCTCTCCCTTCGCCCGCGGCCAGGCCTCGGGGCCTCTGCTGGCTCGAGGCCTTGGCGGGAGGACGGAGACGGGAGCGAGGGGCGCAAAGGCAGCCCCGCGGCAGCCGGCACCCCAAGGGCCCACTGCCGCGAAGCGCAGGGCCCGCTCCCCGCCGCCGCCGCCGGGGTGGGCCGCACTCACCGTGCTGAGCTGCGCCCCCATCGCTGCCCCCTGCCACAAGCGAAAGCACCGCCCACCCCGCCCCGCCCCGCCACGTCGCACGGCGCCCCGCCAATCAGCGCCGAGCCGCTACCTCCCCCTGGTGGCGGCCGCCAGCCGGGTTCCCCTCCCCTACT